>JAVTVY010016994.1:0-61158 GCA_036873755.1 Hanleya hanleyi | reverse complement strand
GGTTCACCTAGTTTGTCATGTTCATTGTGATGTATAACATTAAATGTTGTCATTCTGAAAGAAATGTTACAATAATGTCAATGTGCATATGTAACGAGAGGTACATGCACATACGTCAGATGATTAACATTGAAATAAGCGAGAAATTTCATTTGGAATAATGAGGAAAAAATATTTGATCCCTTGATCCTTTCAAGGGAATTTCAATGTCAGTGATTATATATCCATGTTTGCTAATCCTAAATACACAAATATATGTATAGAATACTACACGATTATTGTGTAATATTATGCTGTAGGTCGCAGCACAGATGCCCGAGCTTGCGACCGAGGGCATAATATTTCACAATAATCGTGCAGTATTCTATTTATTATATACCTATAGTATTTTCTAGTGGTCAATTAAATGAATCTAAAACTGATTCAGTAACTTTTGTTCTAAAAACTTTTAGAATAACGGTATCCTTGAACTTTGATTGCAGCCGAATTCTGTTCAGAACTTTGACTGCAATGCGGATGAATACAGAGATCAAACATGAATGAATGGCACAATGCATTCTGGGCTACTACGTTTGATTTGAACACCAAGGCTGGGAGATCGAAGCAGTAACGTACATTTACTGGCGAAGTCTTTAGCATCTCTTGTTCAGATGTGAAAGGTTTCACATTTTCGGTACACTGTTCTTTATTGAGGACCAGTAAATCCATAGGATGGTCCAACATTTGCGATAGAACGGTCTTGTACATACTAAAAATTCTATAGGTATATAATAAAACATGTTTCTTACTGAACTTTGTAACCTTGAACAAAAACTTTCTTTCTGAGTTGCTATAAACAGTCCCCCTCAAAATCACATCAGCAACACCGAAACCTTTTCGATCCATAGTTTATACTTCAAGATGACAATAATCAAATTTCATAACAATCCCGCCATTTGAAACAAAATGCGTTACAAAGGTTAAGCTGTTTTCATGACTACAGTGGCAAATGGGGGTGAACATATCAGACTAAGCGCAAATTTCAAATGCTCACATACATAGCACAGAAATTTTGAAGATAAATTGTCATCACTTTCAGACATATTGACAATATGCCAAAAAAAAACAAATTCTAAATATAAACATCGATTTGATATAATGCTTAAAGAATCAGTGTTAGCAATATCATATTCATGCTTGCCTATCTTTAATACAACAAAAACTTCTCCTAGTTTCAATTGAACATTTTTAATTCTGGATTTTAGAAAAAAATTTAAGTACCAACAAGCACCCGTTTAAAATAATGCTAGTAACACCAAAAGCTTTTCATTCCGTTGTGTCCTGAAACATCAATACAACCCAATTTCAGGACTATGTTCAGGACTACAGTGCCACCGTGTGGTCAGCTAAAGCCAAGTAAATATGACCAGGCAAATTTCCCAGTCCAAGGGAGATAGAAGTATAAGTTTAAGTGAAAAATCTCTAACAGTTCGAGAGATACCGCTGTTTGAAATGGCAGCAGTGGCGCCTAATTTCACATGAAAACATAAAAGCATCCACTTTGTGGAAATGCTCTAAATAGAAGGTAGTTTGCTAGAGCATTGCCATACACATTGCGTTATTTGAGGGTATATCATGAAGTGCCTTTCTGTTGGAGCATACAGCACCTTAAAAATGGTCGAGCACAATAGAATTCAAGGCCTGATGGTTTGTGAAATTTCAGTTCCCGACTTCTAATAACAGTGCAATGTTTCTACAAAGGATGCTATAGATTATTCCAGTTGTATCATCCCAGCAGTTGTTCATCGAGGCACGGTACTGTCATCCCAATGATCAGGTGGTCTGAAAAATAGATTTAGAAAGATATGATTATTTTATGCAGTTCCAATCCCAATAATACATTCTCCAGGTACCAATCCTAATGAATGGACATCTCTGTAAGATAGGAAAGTGTGACATTCGCTGCTCTATTTGTGAAGCAAGATATTGTTCTTTTTCAGAAAAATGTTTCTCAATAACGCATATAACGTTGCTGTATAACGTACAATGTAACCGTATGAATATAGCATAAAATTTGTATATCTCGTCTTTCTGAAAAACCTTTTTGAGCGGAATAGAAGAACTACTGTTTGGCTTCACAAAGATATCTACTACAAGATTTTTGGTTGGGGTGGGGGTAAAAGCCACACTTCTGCTGTCTATGGCTAAAGTTCATACGGTGTGATGAAAAGTCCATGACGTAGCATCTGTGGTAAAAAATTGTGTGCTGATGCATGCTGATGGGTGAATCGCCAACAGGACAATAAAAATCCTTTAATTTTTTTATCCATGCATTACTTATTCCAGAGAAATAAAAGAACTCCATATAGTTTTTACCAAGTATATGCGTTCGGCTAAAATAGTTAAAAACAAATACTTGCAGAAGATGATCCTGCTTGCTCGCCTGTAAAAATTCCATCCTTTAACCAAATATTCAATGCAATTTGCAGAGGTAAGAGACACTGCATAATGCATATAAACTGCATTAGAGATAAAACATGGGAGGTTATAACTTTGAGGAGTGACAGCTTGCTGTGCCAGTCATCGTAGCCATAATAAAACAGATTATTTTTGGCCACAGACAAGTCAGGAATTCGGTTGTAATGGTCGGAATAACGTGGATGCACATTCATACGAGAGATTCTTTGACGTAACCTGAACATTCTGTTGAAATTGACATCACTCAATCAATCGATGTCCTGTATGGTAGGCGAAATGTTGCAATATTCCGTCAATAAGTATCATTTTCATGCTATTCTAGAAAGCAAATATCTTCAAACTGCAATTGCCCATCTTTGATTACGCAATGAATAAACGAAACATTGAATATGTTATGTGGAAGATTGAATACACACCCGAAAAGATTTCATATATATCTGCAAACATTGAATAAATATCTTGCAAGAATCGAAGATATATTCTGCGAATATCGGACAAAAAAATGGATATCACATGAAAGAAAAGATATCCGATTTCATATTCAATTTTAACTGGTTGACGAGCGTCATACACCACCTAATAGGAATCCTTGTATTATCGCATTGGCGCATATATATATCTGCAAACATTGAATAAATATCTTGCAAGAATCGAAGATATAGTCTGCGAATATCGGACATATATATGGATCTCACATTGAAAGAAAAGATATCCGATTTCATATTCAATTTTAACTGGTTGACGAGCGTCATACACCACCTAATAGGAATCCTTGTATTATCGCATTGGCGCATATATATATCTGCAAACATTGAATAAATATCTTGCAAGAATCGAAGATATAGTCTGCGAATATCGGACATATATATGTGGATCTCACATTGAAAGAAAAGATATCCGATTTCATATTCAATTCTAACTGGTTGACGAGCGTCGTACACCACCCAATAGGAATCCTTGTATTATCGCATTGGCGCCTTGGCCTCGCTTGAACACTAAAATGGTGTGTGTGCGAAAATTGTCGATGGTAACAAAACAATATTTCTACCAGTTCGCGAGGGGTGTATCAGCCGCAAGACTTTGGATTCTGTTGTCGCAAATGCAACTGGTCTTAAATTTAGGTTGGGTCTCGGTTGGACCAGCTTATCACTCCAGTCTGACTTTTGACAAGGTCGAGGATAGTTCACATGGCCCAAAATCAAGTAGCCTACTTCACGCTCCGGGTGACCTACATACGGCCTGGCGGACTCGACGCATATAGCCATCTTTCTATAGCAAGGCCTATACACTATGTATCCAACGTGTATCTATATCCCTGACCGGGACATTTCGGCAGTATGCACAACATATTTTGGCAGACCCACAAAATTTCATGTGGAATAAGGGCTAAGAAACCACTGAATTTAATGGTAAAATGAATTAAAAGAATTAAAATAGCCTAGAAAAATGCTTAGAGGTACATGAAAGCACAAAAGTGGCATGCTGCACTCATTAAATATACACTGTAAGTGGTTAGAGGGCATCAACAAAAATGTCCCCCCCCCCACACCGAGTTAAAGTTAACCTGGCAAATATAGGATGAAATAGCTACTTTTTGACTGCCCCCCCCCCAAGCGTACTTTATGGATGCCTCCTTACTTTTTTCAACACTTATTACAACTACATGCCAGTTCTGTTCCATATCTGTATATATCTATAAATAAATCATCCACCTGTGAACATGATCATTTCTATTATAGTATCTTAATTTCAATGGTAGAATTCTTGGAATTTGACTGTCAGAATTGTATGTGCTGAAATGTCGTACCTCCATTTCCTACTGCCAAAATGTTGCAGGCTGTAATGAAGCCGGTCTTAGATTCCCTTGGGTCAATGTCACCACAGTGGAGCCTCAGGCATGTACACCAAACATCATATTCATGAGGGTTGAAGTCATGAGAAAAGAATGAGTTTCAAAGCCAATGTTAAAATGTTGACATCACAATATTAGCATAAGCAGCTCGTTAGTTCTCGTGA
This sequence comes from Hanleya hanleyi, assembly GCA_036873755.1. NCBI lineage: Eukaryota > Metazoa > Mollusca > Polyplacophora > Lepidopleurida > Hanleyidae > Hanleya > Hanleya hanleyi. The sequence goes on along the minus strand of JAVTVY010016994.1, from coordinate 56,685 downwards.
ATTCTGATATTCGGCACATAATAATCCAAAGTTGCCTTCACTTAACTTTAACTTAACTTGATCTTCTGTGCCACACATAACAGATGTAGACAACGACTGCCTTTATGTGTGATACCTCCAACAGTTTACCAAATTTTAATTGGTGAAAAATGCTATAAATTGGGTAAAAATATGCATCCAATTATGTATGAAAAAAGGGTCATTATGCTTATCCTAATGAATATTTTGGCAACTTTAAAGTCAATAATATTACAGATATTCCTAGTTAGAGATACTGCTCAACGCGGCAAAGCCCAGAGAAATCAGCTAATTGTGCACTCTGTCTGAGACTGATATATTTGGAAGCCCCCATTGGGGGGATGAGAATTCAACTTTAAAGTAGCTAAATAATATATATATATAGCCCTCTGAGTATGAGGGCTATAGGACGGCCTCAGTCACCCCCAGCGAGGATTTAGGTGTGTGCCTACAAAGGCTTTCAGAAAACACAAGATCTATACAGATGAGCTAACATTCTTTAGTAACCCCCTGAACAAGTTTCAGGCAGTCAAAGAGCTAAAATGGCCGCAACTATGGAACGTACGCCTACAGCCTTGAGTTCAAGACTATATTTGCAGTCTCGAACTAAAGGCTAATACTTTCCATTGTTGCGGCGATCTACGCTCTTTCAAACACAGCCTGAAATTTGTTCAGGGGGTTATAAAAGAATGCTAGCTCATTTGTATAGATATTGAGTTTTCTGAAAGCCTTTGTGAGCACACACCTAAATCCTCGCTGGGGGTGACTGAGGCGAGGGCTATATATTATTTAGCTACTTTAAAGTTTAATGCTAGAATGTTTTAAATCAAGTTTAACAAGGGTTATGTGTAACCCGGCAGCTCGCCTTTTGGGTATTCAATAACATGCAGCTTCACATAAAGATCGAGCCCTTCAGGTTGCACATCACTGGCAATGACAATACATATTGCAATAAAAATTTGACTTCTTCGTCAGTGATGCTGAAGTTGGATTGAAACATGAACTATATTATAAAACTTGAAATAAAGATTACCTTTTTTTCCAAAAGTAAGCTTATACATGTCATTATGAATACATACAATTGAAATTTTGTCTGAGATGTGGATGTGAAATGCCTGGACAAATATGGTTCGTGCAAAAGCTTGAGATTAAATCATGATGAGGAATGGGATTCGATACCAAAATCGAAGGAAATGGTGTTCTTCATTAAAGGCGACACAAAATTCCAAACCACCAGGGGTTAATATTTAATATTGTACTTCTGAAATGAAATAATGTCATTAAACTATTAGTACCGTAATTACTATAAAGGAATATATTGTAGTTGATTTGACGTGTTTGTGTATATGTAACAGGTCGGTGTAAAACGTATTGTTGAGGCTTTTGTTGAGGCTTTTGTGCAGCTGAAAAGGGTAACGTCTAGACGCATTGTTGAGCTCAGACAGGCTATTGTAGGCTCTGTCTTGTGCGTAATTCTTACACCAAGTATAAACCTACAATGTACACTGCATCTCCTACCGAATAGGTTAGTATCACATATAAGAGATATATGCAGCTTCGCAAAAAGATCGAGCCCTTAAGGATGGCACATCATTTGAGGTTGCACATCATTGGCAATGCACATCATTTAAAATAATAAATTTATTCAGAAATATGATTTCTATATTTAGTGATATTGAGGTTGGATTGAAGGAGGAACTATATTATATAACTACCAATAAAGATTACATTTTTTCCAAAAGTAAGCCTACACATCCCATTGCATAGATCTGATAAATACATGTTCATGTATACATGTAGTTAGGAACAATAGGTGTGCAATTTTGAGCACGTTCTTGGTGTAACTTTGTGTGATGATATGTGAACAAACAAAGCTAATAACAGTGCAATAGTAGGACTAAATCTATCATTTCCAACAGGCAATTGGACACTTGCACTGTGGTAAACCTTCACATTTGTATGCAAATAAAAGAACGCAATGACAACTGTGTCCAATCATACTGTAATGCTCCATAATAATGTGCATGGGTAAAGACTGAGCTCACAAACTGATTCAAACTCACTTTTAATTAATATAGTAAGTTAAATGTGTGGACACAGATATGGTTGTACAAAAGCTTCAGGGTCAACGAGAATTTGATAAAATTTTAGGAAATGGCGTCCTTCATTTAAGGCGACACGAAATTAAAAACTAACAGAGGTTCGGTACTGCGGGATTCCCCCGCCAGTTATTTTGATATTGTACTTCTGAAACAAAATAATGTCAAAAACTATTAGTAAATACTATAAAGGAATATACTGTATGTGATTTGGTATGTATGACTGTGTATACAATGTACACTGCATCTCATGCCTAATAAGAAGTCAAAATTATTCTAAGTCCAGCCTAAACAGAAAAGATTAACCCAGAAAACTTTCTAAGTCCAGCCTAAACATAAAAGTCTAACCGGACACCAACACCGACACCAACACCAACACCGACACCGCCACTTTCCCCCTCTCTCTCCCAATACCTTGCCTACTTCGTATACGGCGAGCTAAAAATGGCACTATTCAAACATAAATTCACCTGGTCCATCCTCACTGGTCACAACAGCAGCAGCTGTGGTCGGTACTTGTTGATGTAAGGGCCTTCTGTCTCACTATTTGTTTTTCACCCTTGAATATAAAGAAAACCAAAAACATAATGTATAAATAACAGAAATTTATGATGGCTTGAAAATGATCCTCATGCCACTGAGGGTTATTTAAGAGCATTGAAATTTGATAATTTACCAAAATCAGCCTTAAAAAGGACAGAACATTTTCAACTCCCAAGTACTCCGCTGTTTTCAACATTGAAGTCTGCCATTATAAAGGCATGTTCGGTTATATTCAGCAAGATCAACATACACAGTAGCAGCAACAATATCAGTCATAATTTGAATACTCCCTCACTTCACCAAACTTCATTATTGCCAGACATGCTTTGGAGAGTTCAAGATAACATTTGTCTGCTCAGCAAAACTTCCCTTGTTGCGAGCGTGATGATATGAGGTCCTGATTATGAAGTCATACAACAAGCATTGAGGATGCCCGCTTTCAATTGTGATGTGACAATTTTGCCAACCAAACAATTTACATGAAGCATGGTCCATCGACACAGCTTTCATAAAACAAACGTATGACATATTTATTATTGATGATCATTTCCACCCGTTCCCTTCATGAATGGTTGGCACAAGTTAGATGTGGTGAAATATATACTTCATTATCGCAACATATTTCACTATCGCAGATTGTCCAGAAAATTTCATTGCAGTCCACATGTGAAGGGTTACCTCTTTAGGATGTTCCCAGAATGAAGGGCTAAATTTGCTTGTAATTTCGATAGGCCAGCAACAGGTAAAAGTGGTGGTTTGTCAATTCATGCATATCACTTGTGGGCGGTATAAAATTTCCAAATATGTCCGATTTTGCCACTGAAATATACATAATCTAAACTGCAAAGTGATTGTTTCAGTTCAAGTCCAGACATCAAATGGAAAGGCTCCTTTGGAATCATACAAAAGATAGTGCCACGGCACTGTAGCTCATCTGGCTGTAACTGGAGAAAGCAGCCGTGAGAAATTTTTACTAAAGAACTGCAATAGATGAGTTTCTAGCTTGTGTTGTCCCCCCCCCTCCCACCCCTTGAACACTAAATGATGCATGCAGTAATCAATGCAGTAAACCGGACCAGAAAAGGTATCTTGCCCAACTTGACCCCAAGGGGAACCTGTGTATCAAGTTTAAGAAAGATCAATGCAGTAGTTCTTGAGAAATCGCGATAATAAAGTTTCATAGGGAAATCCAAGATGGCCGTCTGGTGGCCATATTGGATTTTTGAATCAGACCACAAATGGTATCTTGCACAACTAGACCCCAAGAGGAACCTGTGTACCAAATTTGAGAAGTAGTTCCTGAGAAATCGTGATAACAATGTTTAATCGGGAAATTCAAGATGGCCGCCTGGTGGCCATTTTGGATTTCTGAATCAGACCACAAAATGTATCTTGCACAACTAGACCCCAAGGTGAACCTGTGTACCAAATTTGAGAAAGATCCATGAAGTAGTTCCTGAGAAATTGCAATAACAATGTTCCATGGGGAAATCCAAGATGGCCCCTAGCTGGGTGGCCATATTGGTTTTCTGAATGGGACCACAAAAGATATCTTGCACAACTAGACCCCAAGAGGTACCTGTGTACCAAATTTGAGAAAGATCTATGCAGTAGTTCCTGAGAAATCGCGATAAAAATGTTTTATTGGGAAATTCAAGATGTCCGCCTGGTGGCCATATTGGATTTGTGAATCAGACCACAAAAGGTATCTTGCAAAACTAGACCAAATGTGTACCAAATTTGATAAAGATCCACGCAGTAGTTCCTGAGAAATCGCGATAACAAAATTTCCTGGGGAAATCCAAGATGGCCACCTGGTGGCCATATTTAAAATAGTATCGACACGGCATGAACAAATTCTGGTGTACTCGGTGGGGGGAACATGCATGCCAAGTTTCAGCTTAATCGGTTAAGCGGTTTCAGAGAAGATGTTTACGCACGACGGACGACTGCATGATGACGGACAATCAGGCCATGACATAAGCCCATTGGGCCTTCGGCCCAGATGAGCTAAAAACACACGTGTGAGGTGTCAGGGTGTCACATTTGTGACGGACAACACATTTTCAAATTGTCTTCACCATAATAACCCAGGATCGCTAAACTCTGGGATGCTTTGATTTTGTCTTCTCCACATCAAGGACCACAGTGTCGTGCATCTGAATGAATAAAAAATGACATGTAAACACCTGAGCGACTTATGGGATAAGGTCATTTTGGTTATGCATGATAAAATTTATGTGAGCTACTGACAACATTGTGAAGCTTCATAACACTTGTTGAAATATTGCACAGGGTTCATACACTTACAGAGAACCAAAATTCCATGACTTTTCCATGACTTTCCAGATGCCCAAAACAAAATTCCAGGACCAATATTCGGAAAAATTGTGCAAGAAGATGTCCATAAACATACCCACTCTCCTGGTATGTTCTGACCCGACATTGTCTGAATATTTACTGTGGTCATATTCACAGTTCCGTAAATATATGTAGTATATATATACGTCAGAGCAATGTTTCGTGATAATTTCGGGAGTTATCTTCAATAACTCCACAGGCATATCTCTCTTCAGGGGCCGCCTTTTAATACAGGAAGGTGTTAGCCATCAAATCTTCGATTTGCGTAGCAGTTTCTTTAAGTTTCTCCGCTTCTTTAATCATCCGTTAGAAGTCAGAAATAATATTCCTATTTTCAGTGACTGGTGTTGGTATAGAAGAAAAACCCTTGGGCAGCAGTAAGATGTCGTCATGGGACAGCCTCCGTTTAGAGATGTTTCTGATGTATGTCATGGCTAATGCAATTTCCACATATCTCAACATATTTCATATGTTTACTTTTCTTGGATCGTTGTTTCTGGTGAGTTGTATAGTTTTCATTCTGCCTCTTCGAGTCAGAGTGAATTCAGTAGAGTCAGTAATTAGCTTCGAAGATCTGTGTAAATTTCTCCCTCTTCCAAACGCAAAAGCCGGAGGGTATGGACATCAGTAGGTTGTCGTCATCGGACCGCCTCAGTATAGAGTTGTTTCTCATGTTAGTCTTGGCTAGTACCAATCTCGCTTCGCGAGATCCTTATCGACATTTTTCAACATATTTCATATGTTTACTTGTCTTGAGTCGTTCCTGTTCTTTTCTGTTGATGGTATTCCTGTCTAATAAGTTGCCATTAGACAATTGTATGGCACATTAGGTTTAGCACCTTTTTATGCGTTGAGTTGATGTCGATCTCAGGGATTTCGACGTAATAAGTGTTGTCATACAGCTGAGCGTAGGCTCCAGCTATATACCGATCATTGTCTAGAATAACAGTCGTGTTATTCTTATCCAATTTGGTGATAACTATAATTCAAGTCATCGGACCTCAGTTTACTGAGCGACTTCCGCTCCCCCGTAGATAGATTATCTCCGTATACGCTTCGCGTATATGAAGTTAGCTCAAGTCTTGTGGCATACAGATAAATCTCCGTGCTGTTCAATCCAAGTGGTGACTGGAATTCTCGCGACCCGTCGTACAATTCTCTAGCCCGTTGAAACTTTCCCGGCATAGCCTAAAGCTTTGTTAGTTTAGCCTGGTTTTTTTTTTTTGCTTCAATTGGCGACCGTTTCACTACAGAAGACGTGAATCGTTCTTGAATACGGTAATTTCCTCGAAATAATCGATGATCCATGGCAAAAATAGTTTTCGTATAACGTAAACACCAGTATGTACCAAAGAATTCTAGATTTATCCCCAAATTTTTTCTTTGAGAGTTCTACTCCTGCATTTGTACAAACAATCATATGTACAAGCCTACATATGAAAGAGAGTTTCATCTGTTTGAACAGCATACCATGTTCAGCTCTGGGCCGGGGCGGGAGAGTGGCCGTGGGGAAAGAGTGCACGCTCGTAATCTCGGCTGCTGGTCTGGTGTGGGTTCGAGTCCCACCGAGGACTTTCAGGATATGAATATATCCCCGCTCACAGCTGGGCTTATCAGTGTCCAGGGTAAAAGGAACTGAGGGCACTCTCGTGTCCAGGCACATGTAGGCACCGTCATGATAGGACTGAAAATTGTTGAAAACGACGTTAAATCCTACTCACTCACTCCCAGTGTTCAGCTGGCGGTCACATGACAACCGGTAACCTCAGTCTCAACCTCTAAACTGCTCAACTTGTTTCTTGCCCGGAGTTCTGAAGGATAGTTGTATCCAATAACCAGAATTTTAAAACATATGCCAAATTATGAGTTCTGATTATCTGAGGATTTGCCCGATATGTGTGTCAAAGTGAAGATATTCTTTTCCAAAATAATTTTGGGGACTCGATAGGTCTAAGCCTATATATATATATACTTCCGATAAAAGAAAAAAAATTCCCTTTAAATTATCTTACTATATTGAAGATGAATAATATTGTCGACCGATTAGACCATATGAATGCAAGACATGCAAGAGGTACACACACTTATAGAAGTACACAAGAGTAAGTCTGTAGAGAATGGGTTGCACCACCTATGTATCAGCAATGAATTAGGTGTACCTATTATGTCAGAACAGTTAACAACCATATTAGAAGCAACATTCTTGTCCTGACATATACTCTGAGAAAGAACATACCAATTATGATGAACGAATTGCGATTTTGACTGAATTTTGCCTCATGGTTACTGGTGGCCAGGTCTTATGTCAAAGATGATTGGAAGAATACAATACTGGCTAAAGATGTGTACTCAGTTAATGAGAAGTATTTGTACTATTTTCAACATTACTATTGACGGTTGTAGGTTGAAATTTCAATAGGACATTTTTTAGATAGCATAGTTTAGTTCATAGTTAAAGGAATGGCAGATATTGGGAGAAAAAAAAACATTCTGTGGGATTCACCCCTGCATTCCTAGTCCACTCGTGCACATTAGCTGCGAATGTTAGATCCCGCGAACACGGATTGAAAGTAAAACCCTGGTCGATAATTCACGCAAATAATAAGGCATCTACAGTATGTCCTTCATATTCACTGTGTTTTTATATTGTGATGCATGTGTGTTTTACATTGTACTGGGCTTTTTTACAGTGTACTGGTGTTGTTCTACCTTTGTCCTTCCTTAATACTTGTTCAGCGTGTCTGCCTGTTCACATTGAATGGCTACCATTGTCCTAAACCTCTTCCCTTTCGCTCATTCCTCGTTGAACATTAAGTGTTTCGCGTATCAACGTTTTCATGTCACATTATTCTGTAGTATATGGGAATAAATTCTGAGTATATATGTACCTTATGCACATGTACGGACTTGAGTTGAATTTGTCTGCTGATACCACAATGTGTTTCAACATGATTATTGCGCCTGGTAACAGTAACTTCCTTACAGGTAATGTGATTACTGTACATATACACCATATACGTTTGTTATGAAACCATCCCATCCACATGAAGAACAGTGCAACTTCCAAAATGCTGGATATACAGTTCCAGGATGTTAAACAGGCAAATAGCATTGTTCATGAGCATTTCATTGCAGGCTGCTGTTCATAGACTGGGAAGAATCTGAAAAAGGAGTGGAAATATAGGACTACTAAACATATTTATATGATAATGACCACATCATGTACATGTTCACAAAATGTACTGTGTAGAGCACATGACATTGTTGAGTACCACAAGGTTAGAGGTGAGAACTATTCGTTAACCAAAAATTTACAATGCACAAAGAGCCATTCATATATTTGTGGATTCCATGATATTGCATAAAGACAGCCATTAATAAGCTCATGTAAATATCTTTAAATTAACTACTGTAAGATTTCACCTCAAGCTGGTGAAAATACATGGTATAAAGACCTTGATTAGTACGGAGACTGTTGACATGGTTGATGCGCTTGATGACATCTACATTTCTGCATGATTGTTGGCCGGGTTATAACCTTGTTGCCTGAGATTTTAGCATAGATGTACCTGCAACTGAAGAGGTAAAAAGCAAACACAATAACCATAAAGGAAAAGTGTTGCAGGACAAAGGTGACTTAAGAATTAACAGTGTAAGATGACGGGGCAAGGATGGAGGTATTCACATGAATGGAAACTGTGACTCGACTGTCAGAATATGGAAATGCCGTTCACAGCTGGGTACAGACGAGTCTGCTTATGTTTATTACTAATTACAAGTAGCATGTTTTGCTTATAAGGAGTCCCAGACAAGAAACAGATTTACTGTTTTGCTCCTGCATTATGTTGCAATTACGTAGAGAAGCTCGGAGTTGTCGCATTAAAGTGTAGATTGAAATGCATAATGCATATATTATCCATTTCATATGTTCAAAATTGAATATAGATTGCAAATAGAAATGAAATACAGATTCTAAATATGAAATAAAAATTTAGTGGGGGCTGGGTGGATCCATGAACTACTTTTTCACATAATCACGCCAAAAATCTTTAAATCACAACTTTGCCTAGGTGTTTTCAAGAACAGCTGGAGTGACGTCACACAATGAGTCAGTGTAATTCGTGACATCACATTACAACGTCGCAAAACCATGACGTTCACAACACAATAACATGCACTGATGTGCTTTTTTACTGCGCCGCAACTTGCACATATGGTTATTTTGGATACTGCCGACCCACCCTAAGAACAAGATTATGACAATTTATACACCATGAGATATTACATATTACCTGTAATCGCTGTTCACTCAGGAGAATGAATTAGAACCATAAAAGTGAGAAAATGCGGAGAAGGTGCAGCACAGATAATACAAACTGGCATTGTGTTAGTGATGGAGAGACTGGCAAATTGACATTGTCTTAGTGATGGAGAGACTGGCAAATTGAATGTGGTTCTGTAAAGCTGCATATCAACCGTATCTGCAATATGCCAATAGTGAACTAGCTTACCATAGACAAAATACATAAAAGCAACAAGAAAGAGGGGTGCAAATATGTTATTGCTAGTGACAACACTTTTGTCAACATTTTCAGAGGGACTGGATCTTCCTGAAAATATGAGGGTATTCAAGCTCAATTTAGGAGACAGGAGAAAGCACTAAGTGAAAAAAGATGGGAGGAGGAGGTGGATGGATGTATTAAAGGTCAACCCAAACGCAATTTTTTTTTTGTCTAGAAATGCTTGAAAATCCTCATAGTTCATACTTCACTTTGCACGGAAAAAATATTGAAAAATTCTAATCTGATTAGAAACACATTCAATATGGGAACAAAGTGGGCTATTTGACAGTTTGACGGCTGGGTTGGTGACGTCACACAGGGAATGTGGTCAGTAGCTGATAACATGGAAAGCGTCGGTACAGTCAGAGCTCCAATTCAGATGTCGATTCGAGCGATATTTGCTCCTTTGATCAGGGTTCATGCATAGAAATTCAGATTGAATTTCATGACTTTCCATGACCTTTTATGGACAAATTTCATGACTTTTCCATGACCTATCAGAAATTCTCATGGGGCATCGAGAAAATCTGTCCACAGCCATGATGAGTGAGAAGAGCATTTTCATGGCATTTCTTTTTACACTGATGCAATTTGAGAAGAGCCTATTCCTCCTAAATGCACACTGGGAGTTCCAAGACCAAACATGCCAAAGTTACCTTCCCTGATGCACACTTGATCGCATTCGTAGACCATACACAACACTCGGCAAATAGAACATTCGCTGGTCCAGGAAATTCATCTTTTCGGTGAAAAAAAAATCAAGAGAAATATTGACCTGGCCGACATTTTCAGGTTCCTTTTATTTTTTCCATGACCTATCACAAAATTCAATGACCAGACACAAACTTCCATGACTTTCAAGGCCTGGGAAATCAATTTTCAAATTTCATGACTTTCCAGGATTTTCCATGACCGCGGGAACCCTGTTTGATGGAAACATTTTTCACCAAGAAGATGAAATAGACACAGAGGATGATGATAACGTGCAAAATAACATTTTTTTTGCAGACCAACGAAGGAATTCAGCCCTATGAATTTGAGCCGGGTACAACTCTGCTAATTTTTGACACGATTTTGACACTCCAATTCCGTCACGACAGCTTTCGGCCCAGGCCGTTTATTCAATACAGATTAGTACCCAACTTGAAACTTTATATCTATAAAGACCAAAAGTCCAAATATTTCAAACTGTATTAAATGTAGAACGATTCTGTGATACAACGAACTAGCACGTTGGTATCGATGGGGTGAACTCCGGGATTCGACGGAATGGACAGTAAACTGTTGATAGGTATGTTGATATATGTCTGATTTTAATTCGGATTGTTTTCCCATATTCTCCAAGAGATACCAATTTCACACAACCCTGTGTTTGATAACAAGACAGGAAATCCATGGCCGAAAGTTATCCGGAGTGAGTGGGTGTAGAAACGACGAATAGATCGGCATTCACTTTTGCTCAGTTTCCGAGAAATTACGTCAATTCAGTTGAAATCCAGTGACATTCCCACAATCCCAAATGTCACAGAATCATGAAAATATTAACATTACTAGAAGTCTCCTTAGCCGTTTTCCCGTAATGTTCGCTGGGGTGGATTTTGGGAGAGCGAGCATGCAGGGCCCCGTAGGCGCGTACAGCTGTCTCCCTGCCTGAGGCCCGGCTTGCAGGCAAGGTACTGTGGAACCGATGTCCGTGGTCGCATAACCCGTACCTCGCTTCTCCGTGTTCTACGATTTCTTTACCGTGGCATTCTGACTTTTCTTCAACTTTGTGTTTGGAATCATGGTTCCCTTTAGTTTTAGTTTATACCCCAGTTCCACTACAACGCTGTCCAGATGATCGAATGATGTCTTTCTGTCAAAATGCACCAAGCAAATAGTTACGAGTATGGCCCGGGCCGCTTTACCACACCCTCGGGTTATGTACAAATTTCAGCGGTTTTCTCATCTTTAGGCCACAAATGAAGACTGACATTTCATCTATAGTAAAAGTACAACCTCCCGCTGGTATCTGTAACAAATAATGCCCCGATACTACAAAAATATACAGAAATCAGCAGGTGCCTATGACTGTGGTATAGGCTTTAATATAGAGAGTTCAAATCGGCTGTCCCTTCATGACGTCACAGCTGGAATTGACAGGAGAGCAATTTTCACCTTTCAAACAGCAATATCTCGCCAACCAGAGGGCACAAAAATACGAAAAAAAAATGTGATTAATTTCAGAATCAAAATGAATATTTTTTCTATATTTTTGACATCAGACCGTTTGGGTTGACCTTTAAGTGGAGTATGATGTAAGCTATCAGGCTATGTGATGGAATAGGATTCGGTGAAGATTTTGTCGAAATGGCTTAGACAAGTTAGTTTTTGGAAAATGCATGTATAGCTGGACTTGAATGAAAAACAACTGGAGAAATGAATAACAATGCATATTATACAAGAACAGAAGGAAAGATATCATGTCTTTCCATAATAACCCAAGTCAAACATGCTCTGGCTCCAGTCTGCATCTCAATAAAGCTGGCAAATTATATTCAGGCAGAGCACAGCTGGCAACACAATGTTATTATTTGATAACTCATTGTGGTTGAATATACATGTATACTTATACAAAATAATGTTGGTAAAATTTGGCATATTTACCTATATACAGCGACCTATGGAACGTTAGCTGGATATTGGAGAGTTTATTGTCACGTTGCACAACACTTGTTTGCCATTTTGGACATGATGTACCAGCAACCTGGAGGTAAAAAAATAACAATCGGATTGCAACATTAATATCATGAATTACAATAAAATGAAAACAAAATGATACAACTTTTCACAATTGAACTAAACTAAAAGTTACCCATAACTCACGACCTATGAAATGAGGTGAACTGCTCAAACTGGAAGAACATGTTAAGTCACGGGCAGCCAATAAGCAGACTACGATGGAGGCGAAGGAGGTGAATAACTTTTGATTAAGACATCAGGACAATACAAAAATATAAGGCAACATGGCTTATATATAGTCACCAACCTACAGTATACAGTTTAAGTAACCATAGTGAATTGTTAACGGGCAAAAATATATGTTGTATACATTACGGTACATAATAATCTATTTTTTATACCACCCACTGCAGATAAGTATGTCCATTGTTGCCTATGGCAGATTTCTATGTGTGACTCCATTGAGAAAACAGGCAAATGCGTCATGTAAGACACATACAATAGGTGACTACATGTGGGGAACCATTCAACCAAGGAGTGAAATAGGCCATATATATTGCACGCAAAGTGTTGCCGATTGAAGTTGTCTTCAATGACGGGTCTGCCAGAAAACATGGCATTCTTCACCTCCGTTTTAGAGGAGTGTGTGAAAAAACAACTATTGGGATACTAGAGTTCTCTAACATATCGTACAGAGCAAGATTGCATACACGTATTATGATCAAGAAACATATCTGCAATAATTATGAAGTCGAAAAAAAGGCACTGACAGAGTTACAGGCACTAGATGTACCTGATGCATGCCGGTGTATTCAGGCCTTTGTTTTGATATGAAACAAACTAGAACTCGTGGACTTCGAAACCCCCATCCTATTTTGTAATTGGTATATAATAGATGTGGGCTTTGTTCCTCACATGTGTATGCCGAAATAATCCCTGTCATCATTGGACATGCTCTCAGAGTGGCAGACTAAATGGTATGGTTTGCATAGAATTTGTTGCGAATGGATCAAGGACGGAATGAAGGAACATTGTCAACAGTGCACAGCACAGAAAAATTAATAATCAAACTACATTTCCTGCACAACCGAATGGAATTTGAATAGCATTTCCCTGAACATTTTCAATAAATTTCTTGATCACCAAGTGATAACTGTAACCAAAAAAAATATGTCTGTTTTCGAATAGAGGCTAGGAAAAATTCGAGTACATGTAGGTAGGGCCAAATAATTTTTTTTGTTTGGGAAATACATTTTATTCTGATGTCCAGTGCTCTTGCTCCATGTTCAATGTTGCTCAAGTGCAGTCCTGATTGTGCCTCTATTCGACACAGTAAGATTTCTTTAGGCAGGGAAATGTGCCCAAATTAGCAAAAAAAATCAAATTCCACGAATTCTGGCAAAATAGGCAGGCTTTTGAATCAAATATCATACTTACTGATTGAGGAATCAACATAACTGAACATAGTCATAGATTATCATAAACAAAATTTAAGAATTTTGTTTTTATTAATATTATTCATTTATTTATTTCTTTCTTTTTTTTGCTCTCTAATTTGGGAACGTCCTAACTTGATCACAACGTTTAATCCCTCTGTCTGATTTGAGCTGTTTGATACAAGAAAAAAAGACACTTTGAACACGCGATTTGTCGAAGAACGAAACATTTGACCTCATAATTTTATAAATAAGTTTGCTTGAATCTTCGGGGTTCATTTCAACGCCTTATTTCAATGTATTCATAACAAAACAAAATCGGCAAACTGATATTTTCTAGCGGAGAAATGGCGTAGATTTTGACTGTCAGTTGCCGACTTCGTTCATGGAAAAATAGGAGTGCACTTGCCGTGTCCGCAGACGCACTTCGGCTTGTTCCATTTCAAGCCAAAAACTCTGTATCTTCCGAAGTTGATGGACATTATGTTTAATGTTGCCCTGGTAAAAATTATCATGTCAAGTAAAGCGTAAACGACGTCGATGAGTTTTCCATTCTGATCTGGAAGGTTTTTTTTTATTTCTCATCGCCATGCTGGAATAACGGCACACTTTACGGTTGTCGCAAAACCAGGCAATCTCCTGCTCAAGACGTGTGAGTATAGCTAACATTTTGATTACCATCGCCACCTCTGTGCAGAGACTGAGCGCACCACAAATACCCGGGGTATATCTGTACAGTAGGAACATCCGGGTTCATCCGTCAATCTCTTAACGTACAACAACAACAACATTCACATTCCGTGTAAAAATTACCCTTCAAATTTCGAGATTTTTTTGGCAAAAAAACGTATCAATTCTCATCTGCCATCGCCCAAAAACTATACAGACCCACAACATTACAATTGTGACCAACTAGGCAAGTTTTAGAGCCTAACTCTGTCTAGTTTTCCAGCTTCTGATGTACAAAGCTTTCTGAGGTCCCCATAGCCAAGGACGATTGCAATAACCCCCTCCTCCTCCGGAGGATGGGGTTAATTACCCATGATGAGTTGCAAAACTGGCATCTGTCACGCTTTCCTTTCACTGCCAATGATACACATGTACATTAAATGTGGGGTGATAATACTGTTATTACAAACGCAATCTGAATGCAGATACATTAATTTGGTAATTGACACATCATCTTTCCCTAATGTATACACCCACAAGAACTTGTGCCAGGTGAAAAAACCTTCGGATACAGAGCCCGGACAAGAAATGGATGGAAAGCGCCATACCGTAATACTGTACTGTATTACTCTGTAGTACATGTAACTCTTATTTTCCCAAAAACACAATCCTAGCACATTAAACTAATACAGATATATCACTTTATAGGGTATATACTTCATGTAAACATCAAGACAAAGACTACATTAGCCTGTCTGACATAAACAATGTTTACATGTGGCTCTTTTCAGTTGTACAAAAGTCTCGGGTGATGTATATGACTTCAATTTCACATTAAACAGTTGACAAGAATAAAAGATGAATATGATGAATGATTTTGCATGCATTACAGTCATGATCGCCAAGGTTTTGGCCCAATGAACCAGTTTGGTCAATCATTTAAAGTCTCTTAATGTATGAAAGATGTACACCAACTTTCGTATTCAACCCGTGCATCAGAAAAAGTATAAATAATTTTGCATATATTACAGCTAAGTTACCAAGGTTCTGCCTGATCAAAAAAACAATGGTTTGGTAATTCATTGGAATTAGTCTGTTGATGTATCGATGATGTATACCAACTTTCACGTTGAACAGTGAATGTTGTGAGAGATACGGATAATTCATAACTTTGCATAAATTGAAGATGGTCATGCAAGTTTTGTGTTTCTAGGAATAGCGATTCTTCAGATCCTAGAGCAATACTAGTGTGCAGTAACACCGAATGACTCATAACATTACGTTTCTATTCACATAATATAACTGCCAGAAATGTGTATCTTCAAAAAAATTCTAAATATGGAAGTGTCAGTTGCAGACCTCTGGAGAGCTACTAATACAAAGGATGCACCATGCTGAATGCTGTGCTGAAGAATGTAACTGTGTCATAATGGTGTTTATGCTCGACTCCAAAATCAGAAACAATGGATGAATTATATGATGAATCAGGAGTTCGAGTTTTTTTTTCTTATCAATGATAAATTTTAATGATATACTGTACATATGAATGGAATACGATGAAATTTGGACATTTTTATTTGTGCCAAGGTTATTTTATGAACAGCAAATGCTAACATGAAGTCATGGATACTTCACTATTAACTCTTTGCCTACGGAATAAATATCCACGTTTGGACAGAATAAATTTTGCAAAAAAATAAATTTCCACATATGGTTATAATAATGGCTCAGATTTTTCCATGGCACCGTAGGTAGGGTAAACTATATATTTTTACAATCCTTATGCTTTGGGGATTCATATAAATAAAAACTAATGATGGAATTAACCATTCTTGAATTGTTTGTTGTTTTTTTTCAAGTCGGGCGAAAAAAAAAAACACACGGACCACTTACGAAGTTACGTCGCCCACACGGGATGATGACGCCATGCTTGGGATATCCCTTTCATTTGTCGCATTTCATGAGGCTATCTATATATTTTTACAATCATTGATGCTTTCGTGATTCGTACAAATAAAAACTGATGATGAAAACTGTTCTTGAATTTGCATGTTGTGTAGTCAGTAGATAACAAACACACAACATTCGCTATGTTTGGGGTTTCCCTCTGAATTGTCACATGATATATGAGGTTATTTGGAAATTCCCGACGTCATAACCGCTAAATCGAGCCTGAATGGAATGTCCCCAGTGATTCATATATCATGGAAGCGTTAATTGGTCACTTTTTGGCTTCCGGGGCTGAAAACAAACAATGACAGGTGTGTTTAAATATGGCTGTCAAGGAGCCGCTGTCAGCGGCTTTCCGGCGCAAGTTAAAGAAACGTGAGCCGCTTACAGCGGCTTGCTGTAGGCGATGAGTTAACCATGTTAACCAGAGTGTTCAAATGCATTAAGATAGTGCCACAGCACTGTAGCTCATCTGTCTGTAACTAGAGAAAGTAGCTGTGAGAAATTTTTACTAAAGAACTGCAGATGAGTTTCTAACTTGTGTTGTTCCCCCTGAACACTGAATGATCCATGCAGTTATTCACTGAGATTTTATGATAAAGTTTCATGGGAAATTCAAGATGCGGCCATATTGGATTATCAAAATGGACCAAACAAAGGTATCTTGCACAACTGGACCACAAGAGGAACCTGTGTATCAACATCCATGCAGTAATATCCTAAGAATTCACGATAACAAAATTTCATGGGGAAATCCAAGATGGCCACCTGGTGGCCATATTGGATTTTTCTATGAGACCACAAATGGTATCTGGCACAGTTAGACCCCAAGGGCAACCTCTGTACCAAATTTGAGAAAGATGCATGCAGTAGTTCCTGAGAAATGATGATAACAATTTTTCATCTGTAAATCCAAGATGGCAACCTGGTGGCCATATTGGATTTTTCAATCAGACCATAAATTGTATCTTAATTGCGCAACTAGACCCAACGGGAACCTCTGTACCAAATTTGAGAAAGATCCATGCGGTAGTTCCTACGAAATCGGGATAATGTTTCATCTGGAAATCCAAGATGGCCACCTGGTGGCCATATTGAATGTTCGAATCAGAGCAGAAAAGGTATCTTGCACAACTAGACCCCAAGGGGAACCTGTGTACCAAATTTGAGGAAGATCCACAAAGTAGTTCCTGAGAAATTGCAATAACAATGTTTCATGGGGAAATCCAAGATGGCCATATTGGATTTGTGAATAAGACCACAAAAGGTATCTTGCACAACTAGACCCCAAGGGGAACCTGTGTACCAAATTTGAGAAAGATCTATGCAGTAGTTCCTGAGAAATCGCAATAACAATTAATTAATGTTTCAATGGCAAATTCAAGATGGCCACCATGGCAGTCATATTTAATCGGTTTCAGAGAAGATGTTTACGCACGACGGACGACAGACGACGGACAATCAGGCCATGACATAAGCCCATCGGGCCTTCGGCCCAGATGAGCTAAGAAAGTAGTATATTTAAAACAATCATATGTGTAGCAAGATGTTTACCTGGATATTATATATGTGTAAGAGTTAATTGTGGGGTTCATTTCCTTTGAAGGCAGATCCTCATGCTGATACCTTGTACAATCTGAAACGATGCATACATGTAGCTGAATTAGTAGTATTATAAACTGTGAAAAGCAATATAATTGCTGCATGCTGAACTGATAGCTTGTTGAAATGAAACCAGTACGGTAAACTGGATTGTAACATTCTCACGTGTAAATGAGAGTCAATTGTCCTCCCCCCCCCCCACAAACTATGAGCAGGCAGCATATGATTTTGACCGATCAGTATCCGGTCTCCCAGTCTTCATTGCTTACCAAGAGAATAGCGAGAAATGGTAGAGTTGAGTTTAATTTTATTGTCACACTCAAGAATATTTCACTCATATGGTGACAGTCAGTTTTAGTGGCCGAGGAAGCTGGAGTGCCCGGACATCACCACCGCCCATCGGCAAGTAACTAAAATACTTTCACACATAGGGCTGGAACTATGAGGCTACCAGCAATGTGCCTTAGACCACCTATAACCACCAAGGGCCCTAAAGAAAATAGCGATATAAATGACCCCGTACTTGACAATTTATATGTATATTTGATCATGAACACAAAATATGTAATAGAAAAAGATATTTGCAAATTTGAGCTAGTCCAGGCAGAGCGTTAGTGATGTGATGCTGGCCTGGTCTAAAATTGGGTCAACCTCTGGTGTTACCAGTGAGTTGCTTTGTCTCCCACTCTCTTGAGAACGTGCTGCTCCAGGACGAAAGAGCTCTGTGTGCCCTTTGGAGAAAGGTACATGTACATGCATGTAACCTGCATATGTGTTAATATGTAATTGTGCAAATACACTTACTTTCTCAGGTATAAATTGGGTAGTTAGCACAGGGTCTTTACAACTGTTAAGAGGATGGGCAATCACAGAATATGGGCCTGTGTTTGGAGGAGTTTGACTTGCAGAAATACTGCCTTGGCACTGCCTCATACACTATGTCCACGATGTCATCCAAAATATCACTGTCTGTTGAAGTTCAAAGTCTATCCTGCAATGTGAGATAAAAGTGCACTGAAATACCAACAGACCATATAGGATATGGCAACTAAAGAGATGCGGACAAATTGATAGAACTTGACAATGTGGGCTAATGCTGTGAAATGGGATCACTGTCGACATTATTGAACAACTCTGACTGACCAAAGTTATTGGGAATAGAGTAATGCATACTGTTATGATAGGGTGTTCCAAAAAGAGATGATGGCTTTTGAACAAACAGTTTTGTTTCACACAGATACATGTAACACATGTACCAAATGTTAATGGGTGACAAAAATTTGGTACAATTATGACCCAAAGATATTGGTTGGTAATGTGGTGGGCAAACCCAATACTGTGAGGCAGGAATATATGGAACCCCAAAGGACTCTTAATGAATTTGACCCCCTTAGAATAATGATGAGTACATGTAGCTTAAACTTGACTCAATATTTTCAAGTTGCATACACTTGAACAAAATAATGTTGGGCGGCATGTGACCCAATAATTTTTTTCAGTGAGACTGAGCATCAATTATGAGCATATATTTCAACATTAAGCACATGTTCGAGTAAGCCAGGATGAATACGTTTTACGTACATACATGTACATGTGAATAATTTGCTGCAAGAGGTAGAGATAATACAGTCTAACAGTTATGAATTTTTAAATGTTTGAATTATGTAGGGGTTCGATACAATGTACTCATACGTTTATCTTTTTGCCATAAACCTGAAATATATGAAATTGGTGAGGGCTATTCCAGTAAAAAGTGTGGGGGGGGGTTTGAAGGCACTTCCAAAAAACACCTACCACCTACCGACATGATTTTATTTATACCCCCAGAACCTACCGGATGCCTTTATGAAATTTACCAACAACCCCCCAACAATGATTAATTTTCTAAAAAACGCCACAAAATTTTTCACCAAGCACCCACCGTATATATTCACTGACTTTCCAAACCACCCACCCACCAACAATTATTTAATTTCATATTAATTTGATACTTTTAATACATGTTTCTTTTTCTTTTTCAGGATCACAAGTGTGCTTTTCCACCAGGCATGATTTCCTCATGAAATAAAGATTATTATTATATGTATACTTTGCAGTGGATGGCGTTTTCCTTCAACAGACATGCTTTAAGAATACTTCTGTATCCACGTTACAGACTTAATGATAAGAACCACACTAAGGACTAAGAAGAAATATTTTAGACAAGGAACATTATTTGTCTTGTTTCTTCACAGATATGCTGCTGTGCACATAATTTTTACATTTCCATAATTCAACCACAAGAACTATTGCAGGTGACATCTGCAGGACAAAAGGCATATATTTAGGGACAGCTGCCCAGAATTAACTGATTAAGCAGCAGGGGGCGATTGGAATTGTTTGGGGGGGCTTCACACTTCGCCCGAGCTCCACCCCCTGCTGCTGATTACAATGAAAGATAGAGTTAGGAGTTGAAAAAGAGTTAATATTTAAAGAGAATTGTTGCAGATTGGAAGAGCACCTGTGGTTAAATTATTGGAGGGTATGTACACAGAAATTAAGCAAACACCACAGGGTTCAAATTCAAGTTTTTAATATCACATATATGAACAATTATCAACATCTGACTAGATATTCACACTGCTATTGTAAAGTTTGATATTCCGACTAGAGTCAGTCATTAGTAGCAAAATATAATCCAAAGCTCTGCTATTAATACTTCAGCCATTGTTACCTTGTGACAATTACAATTAATTTTTTCTGAGATTATCTTGTTTCGGAGATTATCTTGTTTCATGTTCCTTTTTTTTATAAAACATGTTGCTGCGTATCACATTGGTATCATTCAAACTTAGTTAAACAAACAATAAACAGAATGGCATAACTTTACGATGCACTATACCCGAAATGAGATAATGTAATCCAACTTAGTTATAGTACAGTAATAGTAGCCCATATGAGCTATTAAACCCAACCTGTTATATCGTTTGGATTTCACATTTGTTTCTTTCTGCAATATACAGGAATACCGGTATCCTAACGATTGCCTTTGCCTGTCAGACGAAACCTGCCTGTAAGTGGTTGGCCTAATATTATCAGGCGGACTTTTTCCCGGAGTCGTAACTTGCAGTTGTTGTTGTTGTTGTTATGTTCGGCTGTCAGAAAAACAACAAAATCTCCACTCAACATCGTTCATGCGCTCATATAGGAAGTAGTAGGTCTACAACACAATTTGCACACACTGTCGCAGTCGTCTCCGCATTCTGTCTGTCACACGACGGCCCGACAAGTGTGTTTACTTTCGATACCACGTGTTTTCACAGTTCGACAAATGTGGTACGGTACCAGTCATGTCAACCTGACCTC
This sequence comes from Hanleya hanleyi, assembly GCA_036873755.1. NCBI lineage: Eukaryota > Metazoa > Mollusca > Polyplacophora > Lepidopleurida > Hanleyidae > Hanleya > Hanleya hanleyi. The sequence continues at coordinate 35,379 of JAVTVY010016994.1, read as the reverse complement.
GTTCACGGAAAAAGCCGACTGCTACCCGATTTATCTCCCTTGTTGGTTCGTCAAAGCTCGTACACCGCATTCCCAAAGCCCGCCTTCGCCGTGTCCATGGTCATGTTATGAACTCCGAAATGTAAGTGGATCTGCAGGGTACGGCAATGGGAACAAGGTTTATAGATTTCCGAACTTCATACGCGATAAAATGACCGGGTTTCAGTCCAAACGGCACATTTGCATTGTCAAACTCGCAAAATTCCTCGATATATTTTCACCACACGGCGAACCAACCGACATTATTTTTTTATTCCACAAGAATGCACAACCGACACAAATTAATGAACATCTAAAAACACCAAGTACCTATCGGAAGGGGTCAAGTCAGACAACAAGTACCCACAGGGAGCATTTTACTTTTTGTACAACCACCTACCGACACGTTTTCAAAGTGCCGTCAAAGGCCCCCCCACGCTTTTTGCTGGAATAGCCCTGACCGCAAATATGAATAATTTGGATTAGACGAACGAATACCTTGGCCAACACTTTGAAGGAGGGCTTAAGAAATCCAATAACTAATGATTAATATGATTACAGCCATCATGACACAGGGTGTACATGTACAACAGCATTTCATTTGCCGAATTCCCTTTACCATGTTTACAGCCTGGCATCATGAGGTATTGAATAGCATTTCAGTTGCTGACTTCCGCCGGTATGCATCATGACAGTCACTTAGTGCTGAAAAGCATTTCAGTTGCCGACTTCTGTTGACATCCATGATGACAGAAACTGCTGAATAGCATTTCAGTTGCTGACTTCTGTTGACATACATGATGACAAACTGCTGAATAGCATTTCAGTTGCTGATTTCCGTTGGCATGCATTACGACAGTCACTTAGTGCTGAATAGCATTTCAGTTCCTAACTTCTATTGACCTCCATCATGCACATACATGTAGAGCTGAATAGCATTTTAGTTACTGAATTCCGTTGACAGCCACCATAGAGTGTAGAACAGCATTTCCGTTGCTGAACCACCGTTCCGGCCACCATGACATAGGGAGTTGAATAGCATTCCAGTTGATGACTTCGGCCGACGGCCATAATGACATAGGGTGTTATAGCACTTCAGATGCTGACTTCCGCAGACATCCATAATGACACAGGGTGTACACTAGCACTTCAGTTGCTGATTTCCACTGACATCCATCATGACACGGGCTGTTGAATAGCATTTCAGTTGTCGACTTTTGCAGACAGCCATAATGACATAGGGTGTAGACTAGCATTTCAGTCGCTGACTTCCACAGACAGCCATGACACAGGGTGTTGAATAGCATTTTAGTTGCCGACTTCCACACACAGCCATAATGACACAGGGTGTTGAATAACATTTAAGTTGCTGACTTCCACTGAAAGCCATCATGACATTGGGTGCTGACTAGCATTTCAGTTGCTGACTTTCGCTGATGGCCATAATGACATAGGGAGTTGAATAGCATTTCAGTTGATGACTTCCGCTGATGGCCATGATGACATAGGGTGTTGAATAGCATTTCAGTTGCCGACTTCCGCAGACAGCCATCATGACACAGGGTGTTGAATAGCATTTAAGTTGCTGACTTCCACTGAAAGCCATTGGGACATTGGGTGCTGAATAGCATTCCAGTTGCTGACTTCCGCTGATGGCCATCATGACATAGGGAGTTGAATAGCATTTCAGTTGCTGATTTCCACTGACAGCCATAATGACACAGGGTGTTGAATAGCATTTCAGTTGTCGACTTCCGCTGACGGCCATCGTGACATAGGGAGTTGAATAGCGTTTCAGTTGTCGACTTTCGCTGACAATCTTCATGACATGGGGTGTTGAATAGAATAGTATATAGGAGACTGTTCTGTTGATAGAAAAAGAAATAATTAATATAAGTCAATAATGAGAAATAATGCATTGAGTGTACAATATACTGCTTGGTATTTTTCAAACCATGTTGGACGATTCTATTGTGCAGGCTGACGTTCAGACTGGAGTGATGGTTGACCCCAGTTTGGGAGGTATCGATAAAGCATGTAATGTCTGAGGGGGTTTATGGGAAGTTTTGATTTCTCAGCATGTTCCTACATGGGTGGGCGGTGGGGGGGGGGGGGCTAAAACCCATAGTTTGGGCAAACATGGATGCTACCTCCAATTATGGTTCTGCTTTGTGTTGTGATTCTCGCATGGAACTCCGAAGATGAACGGAGTCTAGACAGGTGTTTGATTGCAAATGTTTGATGATAGTGGAATGCCAGTATAACTGCACCTGAATATTTCGTTCACTCTGTGATTTATAAGTACCTGCAAGCAGTATATGATACCATAAGTTACTAATTACGGAATGTGGGTGTGCATAACACACTGTTCGTGTTGCATCGGAGTGTACACATGAGATGGGGAATTAGGTTCAAGTGTTGAAATAAAGGCACCATACAATGTACATACCACAGGATGTGAGGGTGACCGTTCGTAGTAGACATGCGTGATAGGATTGAACTAGATATTAAAAAATGCTTCCGAAGTGTATAACCATGTAAACCGAGTAAACGACCACCTCTCATGCAATAAATGGGTGCCTCAAAGACATGACGTCTTCCACAACGAAAAAACAACACGTGCAGAGATATTTCATATAGAAGAATGGTAATTTATGGAGACACCTTAGAAAATTTGCGATGGCCCGATAACGAGCGCTTCTATGATCGGTGACGTCATTTACGTTCCATGCGACGTAAACAATGCAACGTCATCGGTGACATCATGTAAACTTTGCCATAAATGATAATGTTACTCCAACTCAATTCAGACATTTTTCTACCTCCACTATGGATGAAATGTCACCTAAAATTTTACGTACCATCAACTGGGGTGACTTTGGACAATTTTGAAGCATTTTCTTTCACTGTTTCCTTATTAAGCAGGATAGCAGTAATATTAGTGTGTTATATTGTGAGTCTGGATTAGGCCTCCATAAGTATATATTATTTGCTGTCTTTTTCTTTATTCATGGTTAATATTTTTTTTGTTAAATAGCTGTCCAAAGTCACCCCATAGGTTGGGGTGACTTTGGACATACACATATCTGACATGCCAGTTGCCTGCTAAACAACATTTTGTCCAAATTGACATTGTAATAGGGGTGAAATTGGACATAAACTGGGTTTTTAAAAATAAAATAACACATACTGAAGGCTCATCTTGCCTTTGTATGTTGAATAAAACAATATCTTTGTTTCTATTGGCCGATTTCTGAACTAGAAGTCTCGCAACCGTAAAGCTTCTGTTTTCAAGTCAAACTGATATATTTAACAACATGGAACTGTTAACCACAGTTAATAATGATTAAAAATCTGCTCCTGGGTAGTTATTTCGGAACTGGGGCACTGTACGATCTTGTTTGTCAAGGTACAATTTTGAAAGACTTCGCAAGTCATTGAAGTCAAAAGGAAATCTCCATTCTGCCAGTTTCAGGAGGTGTTCTACCATTGCTGCTTCCTCCTGTGTCCTAAATGTAGTTGTCCACCTGCTGATCCACCATAAGATGCCTTTAATTCTGTTATGGTGTGTGCCTTTCTTCACAATGAATTGCAGCCAGGCATCTCGAATGAACATTCCCGCTTGACAGGCTTGGGCGGCTTGTTTCAGAGACTCCTCAGTGTAGTTATGGTAGTCTCTTGACCCAGCTATTTTTTTGTACGTTCGTGGCATGATTCATAACTTCAAACTAATCAGAAAACAAAAAATCATGCATAAAAATGGTCAAAATTTTGTCATCTGGTTGGCATCCAAAGTCACCCCAAATGGACGATATATCCAGGGGTGACATTGGACACCAACCATACTTCCAACGCATGAAGGTTTACCATGTCCACTATGTTTGTGTGAGTTAATGGTTCTTCTGTCTCTTTGACACCGGAGTCAGGATTTACTTTCCCCTCATGGGTTAGCGTGGAGGACTAAAAGTTTGACCACATCCAAAATTAGACTTCTGAAGTGGCCTGTAAAAGAAAGATTAAAATCACTACCAACAGAGGATTTACAAAAGAGTTGAATACTATTGAAATCTACAAACCATATACTATTTAAAAAAAATGAAAGGCAAACAGCTGCGTGAAATCAACTCAGCTGTTTGGTTCCAAAAATCTTTTTCCCAGTTTTGTCCAAAGTCACCCCTTAGTCCAAAGTCACCCCCGTTGACGGTATTCAATGGCGGTGCCCTACAGTGAGAGAGCGCAAAAATGAAAACGCCTGAACTTGCCCACAAAATGAGTTATTTCTGCGAAACTAATTCATGACGAATTCATGAAGGACCATATGGAGAACTAAGAACTTGACAACATGTTCAGGCAAGTTGCAATTGTCCGCGCATATGAGTCAAACCATTACTTGTTTCCACATATTGTTGTACCAGTATACAGCCAAATATTGTTGAATACATAATACTGTTGCAGTGCTGGGCGTGAGAGGAGAGTGATCACTCTCCTCTCGCCTCCACTCTCCTAAAAGTATTTCAAGGAGAGTCAACGATCACTCGCCTTGAAAGTAAACTATACCTATGCTGTTAACGAATATCTTGATACTGCTCTCCTCTGCTCGCCTGAAGAAACTTGGAGGAGAGTATTTGGCAGCTCGCCTGCATTTTACTCACGACCAGCACTGCAGTGTTGTCTTTGTGAGTGGTAGTTGAATGACACTTTTTATGGGTGTCCAATTCTTGGAACAGGACAAGGGAGATAACAATGCTGGGATTAGGTGTCAAGTAGAATTACTTCCCCTTGTCACCAGAGGGCGTTTTTCTCTGTTGTTTTAGGAGTCATTAAGTATTTTGTGTATGCCATGAGGGGGGGGGGGAGGTGAGTGAGAAGTCGTACACCTTCCAGCTATGGCGTATGCAAATTAAGTGCATGTGTAAGGCTGACAGTACATGTACATGTCGAACTCAGGCACACTGACATGACAGAGCAATCATACAATGAAATGTCCGGATGTAGCGCCATATACAGTACAAGGCAGAAATAACTTGCTCATAAACGCAAGTGAAAAAAAAAAATTTCGCGACTTTAATTTATTAATCGCAGCCGGAAAACTCGCCTAAATCACGCAAAAAAACAAAAGCATAATCTCAACTGAAACGCGTCGACCGTACGATAATGGCGATGCAAAAATATGATTATGGCATATCTGTTTAACAGCAGTCAAAGGGAAGGGGATAAAAGTGAGCATACTGGGGGATTGGTCCTTCAGATTTCAGGGATTTCCATTTCATTCCTATGGTTACAAGAAAATGCAAGAATAAAATAATAACTTGAAGGTGGAACGTTACTTGAAATTAATATATGTGGTCTGCTGAGGGGTCAATGTGAGGGGCCATTGAGGTGATTAGTAGAACAGCTACGGTATGCTTTTATGGAAAATGCCAGCACTTTTAATTCGGCAATGACTGGTGTACATGTATGTAAAATGTGCAAGACCTGTTGACCACTCTCCTGGATTTCTTTATTGTTGTATTGCGAGAGTGATTTGCTCTCACTAATATGACTCTTCAATATTTTCTCAATTTCCAGGAGAGTGATTCACAGCTCTGCTAGAGAGAAAATTAGGAGAGTTGTGCATAGCGAGACTAAATATAAAGTTGCACATGTGAAAAACCCTCCGCTCTGGGGTAACTCTTATAAGGCTGGACTAGATGCAAGTTTCAATAAACAGTCAAAAAAATAAAATAACGTTAAATTAATGTCATTTTATAAGGTTTTTACTTCGTGTAAGACTCACCAGACAAAGTCTCACCAGACAAAGTCTACAATAGCCTTTGCGACAAATAATACATTCTCACACCAAGTATGAACCCTTCACAGTGTTGCTCGATGCAGGCCAATTAAGTTTCACATTCCTATAATGAAGAGTACCGGTAATGAGAAATTTGCATAATCAGTACCTTTGCATGAATTAAAGATGGTGGTCAAGGTTTCCGCCGGACCAGGTCCTCACTAAAGGCTGCCACGTTATCCACCCAATGAGAAACTAGAGGCCACGGCCACACTTGATACCATAGGCCTAGTGTGAACTTCCCGTCCCTTTCACATTAGCAAAATGAAACTGCTGGTATTCACAGATGAAGCCATTCAATAAGAGGAAACGGAAGTAGTTGGAATAAAAAGAAGATATATTTGTATGGAAAGTTGGCTAGAGGCAACTGTACATGTAAACGGTAATGCTGACATGCATATTTGGTAACAGTAGCATTGCCATGGAAACCAAAAAACTTAACAAAATGTACTAAATTTCAGTAGACTTGTGTCTTACAACCCACCAATGCCGCAGCACTGTTGTATACCAACTTTGGTGTCTCTAAGCTCTAAAGGTTCGGCTTCTAAAGCGTTAACAGAGGGTTATGTGAATTTTTTACTTTTTGTCGCCATGGAAACAACAAAAACACCAAAATTTACCCAATTTCAATAGGCTTGTGCTTTACCACCCAACAATGTTGTATACCAAATTTGAAGTGTCTAGCTCCAACGGTTCGGCTTCTAAATGGCTAACATGGTTATGTGAATATTTTACTCTTTGTTGCCATGGAAACTGTAAAAAAAAAACAGAATGTTACCCATTTCAACAGGCTTGTGCTTTACTACCCAACAATGCTGTATAACAAATTTGAAATGTCTAGCTTCAAGGTTCGACTTGTAAAGTGTTAATACTGTTACGTGGATATTTTTGTTATCTTGCCATGGAAACCACAAAAATGATGGAAATATACTCAATGTCAATAGTCTTGTGCTTTACCACCCAACAATGCTGTATACCACATTTGAAGTCTCTACCTACAACGGTTCGGCTTATAAAGCGTTAACGTGATTATGTGGATATTTTTCGTTATGTTGCCATGGAAACCACAAAAATTAACTAAATGTAACCAATTTGAACATGCTTGTGCTTTATGACCCAAGAATGCAGTATATCAAATTTGAAGTCTCTGGCTGCAACGGTTCACCTTTTGGAGCGTTCACGTTGTTATGGATATTTTGTGTTATGTTGCCATGGAAATCACAAAAATGAACTAAATGTGCCCTATTTCAATAGATTTGTGCTTTACCCCCCAACAATGCAGTATACCAAATTTGAAGTCTCTAGCTGCAACGGTTCAACTTTTAGAGCGTTCATGTCGTTATATGAATATTTTTCGTTATGTTGCCATGGAAACCACAAAAATCAACTAAATGTGCCCAATTTCAACATGCTTGTGCTTTATCACTCAACAATGCAGTATATCAAATTTGAAGTCTCTGGCTGCAACGGTTCACCTTTTGGAGCGTTCACGTGGTTATATGGATATTTTTTGTTATGTTGCCATGGAAACCACAAAAATGAACTAAATGTGCACAATTTCAATAGAATTGTGCTTTATCACCCAACAATGCAGTACGGTATACCAATTGAAGTCTCTAGCTGCAACGGTTCAACTTTTAGAGCGTTCACGTCGTTATATGGATATTTTTTGTTATGTTGCCATGGAAACCACAAAAATGAACTAAATGTGCCCAATTTCAATAGGCTTGTGCTTTATCACCCAACAATGCAGTATACCAAATTTGAAGTCTTTAGCTGCAACAATTCACGTTTTAGAGCAATCACGTCGTTCAACGAGCCAGCCAGCCATGCAGCCAGCCAGCCAGCCAGCCAGCGTGATGGCATGATGCCATCCGATGGGATAAAAAAGGTCCTGATTGAAAATATCTGGATGTATACACGTGCATGTATACCAACTTTTGCATCCAAATGGTAACTGCGACATGTATAAATAAATGATTTTGCATAAATTAAAGATGGCCACCATTATTAAATACCCAGTGGTTCATACAGGGTTTACGGGATAATACTTAAATCAGCTAATCAGCTCCCCCCCCCCCCAACAAATGACCTGCTCATAGTGATGAATGACCGGTTGGTAAATATAACATTCTGGCAGGTGAATATGGCTTTTTGTGAGATATGATGTGACAGCCAATGGACCAATAACACAGGAAATTCACTACCAGTGATATAATAATATAAAGGGTTCATTCTGATAAATATGATATGAATGTTCATTGTGATGAATATGGAATGTTTATTGTGATAATATAATTAAAATATTCACTTTGATAGATTGCATAAAATATTTGTGATGAATGATGATAATGACACAAGGCTGATTGACAGGTCTGGTATTGTGTAGATGACAGGGCTGATTCATTCTTAACGGGGCTGATTTCAATATAAAAGGACATTTACCAGGCTGATGAACACATAGGCCCTATAACAAGTACTGACCAGGCCTATAACAGGGCCTGGGCTAATCAGCCACGCCAAAATGCAAGGCCTGATGAATAACATGTAATGTTTATAATTATTGTGATGAATATGAAATGATTATTGTGATGAATAATATGAAATGTTTATCGTGATGAAATTTCTATTGCGATGAATACTATGAAATGTTCATTGTGATGAATGATGATTCATATGTAATGTTTATTGTGATGAATAATATGAAACGCTTTTTGTGATGAAAGTATGAAACAGATTTTCATTGTGATGAATAACAGATTTTCATTGTGATAGACACAAGTGAGTGAGTGAATAGAATTTAACGTCGCTTGCAACAATATTTCAGCTATATCACGACGAACCAACTAAGCACCACCCAGCCCAGTTGTGTTCCTGCTACTTCAAAGAAGAAATCTCTGAAGCAGCATGGAACCAGACACCCTCCATCCACCCTATAAAACACCGAGGACAGCGCACAAGACACGTGATAGACACAATGAATTATTGATGAATAACTTGAAATGTTCATTATGATTAATATGTAATGGGCGGGAGAGTGGCCGTGGGGAAAGAGTGCACGCTCGTAATATCGGCTGCTGGTCTGGCGTCCACCATAACTGGCGCTGCTGCTGCAGGGGCCATGGACCTCTATGGTTATTTTTTTTCGTAGATTTTGTTTGGTCAATGATATATGATATAGTTATTGTCCGGACAATATACAACTGCTTATAATCGGCTGACGGCGGCCATATTGGATTACGCACATTGCAGAAACGTTGGGTGTGTGTGTGGATTTATGCTGCTATTTCAACCCAAATAAACAGTGTTGATGGATAGGATAAGGATCTGTGGAGATAGTAAGTTGCTAAACTCGTTTGCTTTCGCCGTATTTTTCGCCGTATTTTCGCGTAAATAGCATCCCCCTTGTCAGGCGAGGGGGGCTGGATTTCTACTCGCTGTTTTAATATGACTTGGCGCTCCATGTATGAATTACGGCCGTCAGATATCACATCAATTCATAGATGGTTTTCTCCATCTATATTACAATATGCCATTGCCTGGAACATGAGTCGAAAAGGGGAATAATCCGTTTGACAGCGACAGCTCTTACATGGCTGGCACGGATTATTCCCCTTGTGGACTCTACGGCAACGAAACAGAAATGAACATGTGACTGACTTCACAGCGAGAACAACAACCATGCAGGAGGAGGTAAAACAAGGGAAAAGCGCGATTTTGTGAAAATAAACCCTTTGAGTGCGGGTTTTTTTGTGTCTGGTGAGTAACCTAACATAGCCTACAACTATCGGAGACCCGTCATGGACGCGGGTGATGCTTTATTTTGAAATAAATCAGAGAAAAATGTCCTCGTTCGCAAAAACGACAGATTAGGGGCGGTTTATTTCTGTAACTCTCGCAGCTGCGCTGCTCGTGCCCATGATTCTGAGAGTTACATTACTGCAACTAGGAACATGAAAATAAGAATACAAACCTGTGCTTGAAGTATGGCACCCCTCAGGCTGCGATAGGACATCTGACATGGCCCGTGTATTCAAATGGACACCATCCGCAAGGAAAATATGTTCCGTCGGCTGCCTTGGGTGGCACCTGCGATGTTGCCAGAACACACCTCCGATTGCTGGGAGGTGTGCCTGGAGATAATCATTAATTAGTCGTATCGTACTTTCGTAACGGACAGCCGACATGTCACATGCATGCGCCAGGGCCTCCATCGAGGGAACAGAATGCAGACAAATACCTGCTGTATTCCCCGATGAAGGCAAAGTCTCACAAAGTCAGTGATGCTCGTACAAATTTCTTCTGCCGTTGTAGTGGGATCGATACAATTCCCGCCAAGTTGAAGAATGAGAATGTCAGGGGTGGGAATGATATGTCTGGGTATTGCAAGGCCTGCAAGACCGTAAAACCACCGAACCCACTAAAACGCACAGTGGCCCCGGAGATGTCAAAAGAGGGATGACCCAATACTCTTCAGTGAATGTCCTCTTCCAGGCGTCGAATGAAGCTGTGGCCGGCAACGAGAACGGAGGTCATAGCCATGTTGTTGTTGTTGTTGTTGTTATTGTCGTTGCGACTGATATTTCAAAGATGAAAGATACGCTCAGGTAAATACGTTCCTTGCACGGGAAAGGAAAGAGCACAGTGTAGATACTGGTTATTAAGATTAAGTATTAAGATATGTGAACGTTTGGTGAAACATGTGCGTCTGTGCTAGAAGGCTGAAGCCATTTGCGTACACTTCTTACCGCGTATAGATGACCGAAATGGTTACAGGTTGGGCTGAAGGCTGCGGGCTGAAGCGAGAGAGAAGCGAACGAAAGAGAGGCTTTAACAAGGCCAAAACACAGATGCAAACGGTTCATTGATTGGGCATAGCAGGAAGACCAAATGTTATACGTCATAGATCCATATTTGGGCCTGTGCAGGCCAGAGACCATCGCTCAAGTGTGAAGAATGAGAATGTCAGGGGTGGGAATGATATGTCTGGGTATTGCAAGGCCTGCAAGACCGTAAAACCACCGAACCCACTAAAACGCACAGTGGCCCCGGAGATGTCAAAAGAGGGATGACCCAATACTCTTCAGTGAATGTCCTCTTCCAGGCGTCGAATGAAGCTGTGGCCGGCAACGAGAACGGAGGTCATAGCCATGTTGTTGTTGTTGTTGTTGTTATTGTCGTTGCGACTGATATTTCAAAGATGAAAGATACGCTCAGGTAAATACGTTCCTTGCACGGGAAAGGAAAGAGCACAGTGTAGATACTGGTTATTAAGATTAAGTATTAAGATATGTGAACGTTTGGTGAAACATGTGCGTCTGTGCTAGAAGGCTGAAGCCATTTGCGTACACTTCTTACCGCGTATAGATGACCGAAATGGTTACAGGTTGGGCTGAAGCGAGAGAGGAGCGAACGAAAGAGAGGCTTTAACAAGGCCAAAACACAGATGCAAACGGTTCATTGATTGGGCCTGGGATACAATATAACTGTATATATTGTATCCCAGATTGGGCATAGCAGGAAGACCAAATGTTATACGTCATAGATCCATATTTGGGCCTGTGCAGGCCAGAGACCATCGCTCAAGTGATATAATGACAATGACCTTGACCTTGACAGGTCCATCGATCTTTGACAATTTCCGGCAAAACTATTGGATTTTTGTCATCTGAAAAGCAGTAGTGCGCTCACCCTCTTCTGATTTATTAACTTAGTCCATTTTAAATGCCAAACTTCCTAATAGGCGATCAAGTCAAATCCTGTGACACAAGATGGTAAAAAACTAGGCGATATAAATTAATGTGCAACTTCTTCAAAATTTGTTTTGTTTATCTCTCAAGATGTGGGCAGCATGGCTGTCCAAATGTCAACACACAAAATGAAGGCCTTTCAGAGTTCATGCAAAACCAAATTTTAATACAGATACATGGCTAAGTGAGAATGAGTCTGCAACTTGATCATTGAAGTTACTATGTCCCAGAGGGTACTTACTGAATTTGCTGGGATTTCTCCTGTTGTGATTTAGTGAACTGAGTCGCCCTGTGTGAGAGTCCCGGGTGTCCCACATGTTTACTAGGGGACCTAGTATATTTGGTCAATATCACCAAAATAGGTACCTGGTACAGGCATATTTACAAATGAACCATACCCTGAAAGCTTTCAAAGTGATACAGTGATATTGGAGCATGCATGGTGTAGTACCAAGAAATTCAGGGTCGCTCACACGTACTTTCTTTGTTTATAGAATGTCACAACATTATAACAGACCCTTCATGTAACAAATCACCAATGTCCTCATGGGAAGGAATGAAAATAACTGTACAGCAGGAGCAAGGGAGACAAGCGATGCTGGTTTCCCTGCACGGTTTCCTGATCTTGATGATCTCACTTCAGGGGTGGACAAGCAGTGTGACCTCACAAAAAAATCTGTTATTGGCGGACCAAATTTGAACCACTGTATAGATTTTCAGCCTCATAAACATGACAAAAAGGTTGAAGTGATATGCATATATTCCTGGGGGGGGGGGGTTACCCACAATGCAGCTATGAAACGTTTACCATCAGCTAGATATTTGATAGAGGGATCTGATATCAGCGCAGCTATAATGAGGACCCAATATAGTGAGTCCAGACTGCATAATGATTCCGAAGTATAAAACTTCATGTCTATACTGATCATTTTTGTCATGGTCATTATTGTTATGAATATACCGGTACCCAAGAGCTGGACAGTCTGTCGACAGTCATGATTGATTTTCACCATATAGTCGCCTGGCTTCATCAAGTGGGTCAGTTCCGCTGGTTCAGATTCTCCTGTAAAACAGATAACAAAATAGGTTTTAGCGAGGCTTAAAATGTTGGCAATTGCCAATGTCCGAACCTGTAACTTTTACAAGGGCCAGGTACGAATATCATGTACCTGTCAAATCACGCAAAATCCCAAAACTATCAATTTTATGTGGGGGTGGTACACAAATATTGTGACTCAAAAAGCTTGTACACATGAATGTAAATTTTCTTTTATCTTCAGTATTTAATGTATCTGTTTGGGGAAGAGTGAGTGAGTAGGATTTAAGTACGTCATTTTCAGCATTTTGTCAGTCATATCATGACGGTGCCTACATGTGCCAGAACATCAGGGTGTCCACCATATTTATCCTGGACACTGATCAGCCCAGCCAGTACAGCAGCCGGTCACCCATCCAAGTATTGACCGAGCTCAATGTTGTTTGACTTCGGTGATCTGACGAGAACCGGTGTGCCCAACGTGATACGCTGTGGGAAGATGAGTCAATGACCATGTTCCATTCGTTGACTCGAGCTTGTTTGGGTAGCAAAATCACCTCACTCCAGTTCACTTCACCAAGAATGCAAGAATTACATGTATGGACACGATTATCAGCCTGAATGCTGAAGCAATACTCCTACTGTTAGATCTGTAACCTCTTACCGTCGGTGTATTAAACACTCATTTCCCTAGAAAAGTGCATCACCATCACAGAAGCCATTTAACTAGTCTCTCAAGTTTAACAGGTTTAAGGAGAGTGATCACTCTCACTCTCCATCGCTCTCCTAACTTTTTCTCCAGGAGAGTCATTGATCACTCTCCTAGATATTGGAAATGCAAGAAAGATATTTGATAGAGTGATCATTTTCGCTACGATTTATTTAGATACGATTTATTTATCTATAAATAAATAAATAAATTTATTTATCATTTAGATACGAGAGTATCCACAGTTCCTATTATTCTGGACATTGATCAGCCCAGTCAGTACAGCACCCGGTCACCCATCCACTGCAGGCTAGGATATCTTATGGTGATTTATAAGTAGATGTATTTATATCTAATTGATGTGATAACTCTGAAGTACGATTGTAAATGATAACAGTAATTGTTGAAAATTGGAATAGGCCTTTACTAAATCATTATGGCAGTGAGCTGAAATATGTTCAGGTACGTGATCTTATTGTTTGATTCGCCACATCTGGGACATGCGAGTGGCTTTCACCGCTGTCATAGTTTCGCTTCAGAACCCAGTTGCAGTTTTGATTAACCAGTATCACTCGCGCGCACATCGATTGCGCAGCTTCCTTTGGGCATATCCTGTTTCTACTTTATATTTAAGTTTGTTCGTGTACTTTATATTTACGTTACATTTAACGTTTTAACTTCCTATCGTTATTTATGGTTAAAAAAATATTTATAAAAATAAAAAAAAAAACTTTATATATAGGCCCTATTTATTTCGTTTTATATATATATTTACAAAGGTTTTAACTATATATGTGTTTGACAATATTTTCACAAACGGCGACTTTATATTTTGGTTTTAACTCTATATATTTGTAGTTGACAATATTGTCACAAACGGCGACTTTATATTTTGGTTTTAACTCTATATATTTGTCGTTGACAATATTGTCACAAACGGCGACTTTATATTTTGGTTTTAACTCTATATATTTGTCGTTGACAATATTGTCACAAACGGCGCCTCATACATACAGGTATTCTTATAATTTGTTGAACAAATTGTTTTGTTTCGCCCGTCATGAATTGCAAAACAAAGCAGAAGCACGGCAATGTTGTATCACAGTTTAGTTCTTTTGTCATTCATTTGTCTACTCCAACAATAGACCATTGACTTACGCTTGGATCTGGTACATGTACATTGCACAAGGAAGAATTTTGCCTGTGTTTGTGACCTGTTGTTTGTGTGTGTGTCATTTATTTTTCATGGAAGTCTAAGGTATAGGCCTACTCTGACTGTTAAATCGTAAAACTTTTCAAGAGACGATCAAAGATGGAACTGTTAAGCGAGCTATGTTGAAGAGAATTTATTTGCAACAGAAATATCGAGATAGTTCAGGTTAGTAATATATTTTCATGAAATTATCTTTGAAATATAATAGAGAAATTCCAACTTGGGACCGAAAAACAGAGAGAAAGGAGGTGTTCGGTTTGACCGTATTTTTTTCCTTAGTGTGTTGCGTTTATAAACCGAAAATATAATTTCCTCTCGTTTACTTTAAAAGTTATTAGCTGGAGAGAGAAAATACTGAATTTTCATATCAATTTTCACCGAGAAGAGATTTGTCAAAAAAATATTACGAGTATTAGAAAATAAGCATTTGTTTGTTTTTGCAATTTTTGGCGATATTCTTGAAGGGAATCCCCTTCATATATAAAATATGACACCTTTAACCAAAACGAGTCTTACATACCGAAATGCGGTAGGTTTGATTCAAAATGCTACTGAAAAATCGTTTTGGTTAAAGGTGTCATATTCTCATAATATTGAAATATGTCAAAACGCTTGTAATGCTCTGAAAGGGTGTAGTTCACCGCCATTCGGCACATGATTCCTCAACTTAATAATTGTAACAGCTGCTTGGCCGAATGGTTACAGTGTCGGACTACAGATTAAAAGAAAACCAACTGTTTGGTTCGAATCTCCAAATACCCGATTTTTTTTTTTCATTCTTCCTTTTTTCTCCCATCTGCATTTTCGACATTAAAGTGCAATAGTGACGTGAAATAAAGACAGCGAACCCCTATACGCACGTACTAATCCCTTATTTTATTTTATATCGTGAATAGAATTGCACACAAACAACTCCACACACTAAGTCAGACCACTTGTTCAGTATTCGAATATTCTGATTATCCAGCAGAGCAAAAAATTAATTGTTACACATATATATTTTCGACTTAGAGCATCGGAAAGTATAACTATGAATTGAAAAGTTATAAGGTTAAACTTGTCTGATCAAGGCCTTTATTAAGGAAATAACCCTCAACAAGTGGTGACGCTTGCTTTCCCAAGTGATTATGCATGTGCCAATGTTATCCGTACTAGAATATGAACCACAATTTCCCATTAGACTGGCCTCGCCTGTCTGACAAAGAGTTGGGGAATGCCTGAGCATTACGTCACAATTTACCGGCCGGCTCGGAGCGAGACAATAGAGCAGCAGATAGCGACTCGGAAGGGAAAAATATCCATCTAAAGCGAACACCTCCTTTGTCGCTATCATTTGCTTGTAAATGAGGATTGTCCAGTATCTATATCTTCTAGTATAAAGCGAACCATTAAAGATAGTTTCATTCAGAATTGGTCATCAAATATTAATACCTCTTCTAGATTTGATACGTACATTAAATTCATTATCGTTTTTACTCAGACAAATTACATTAATTTTTCTGCTGATGTAGGATGGAAGCTTCTCAAAATAGTAGCACGTTTCCGCTGTGGTTATCATGGTTTGAATGTTGAGAAAGGAAGATACCTTAATATTCCCAAAAATATGCGGATATGCCATAAATGTAATATGGGCGTCGTTGAAAATGAATATCATTTACTATTGTGTTGCCCGGCTTATCAACACATACGTTGCAAATATTTTAAAAAATATTTTCTATCTTGGCCATCTATAAATAAATTTAATTGTCTTATGAATCCCCAAAATAAATATGGACTGATTAACCTCGGAAATTTTTTGATAGACTCATTGAAGTTACGAAATGAGCTAATTGATCAATATCATGTGTAACTAATTTTGCTTAACGAACTTATGCATTTTCTTTTTTCTACATCATGTATATTACTCTTATTGCTTAATTGCTTGATTTATACATGTATCATCTGTTTGGGCTCCCAAGCCAGCACTTCATGTATGGGAGAAAAGCCTTCAGGCTTATTCCTGCAATAAACATATCATATATCAAAAAAAGTAATTCTTTTCACAAAACGCCCCAATAATGGGAACTTTTCGGGCAATTGGCTGCCACTGTGCATCGGTGTGCTTGGGTTACCACGTGATGAGGGAAAATTGTCTAACAAAACTGCTAAAATTTAAAATAGTAAAAAAAAAAAACCCAGAGTATTATTGGTATGTATAAAGTTGTCACTGAATTGGAGGTTTTCAATATATTTTTCTTCAAAAGCGAAATCTTGTGGACCGATACGCAAACATTGACAAACCTTTCCAAATGGAGTCTGGAATTGGGAAACAAATGTTTATCTCACAACTCCAGCTGTTATTCGTTCCGTCACTAACGGATGTTAGTACATGTTTCCATGTCTTTGATCACACTTTTCAACCTATACTACTATATGGTTCTGAGGCATGGGGCTGTTTAAATTTGAAAAAATGTTTGAACAAAGGGTATAGGGTATATCTTTAATATGGCTGAAAGTATGCCATCTGAAAAACTACATCTCCGCTTTTGTAAGTATGTATTGGGTGTCCATTCAAAAACTAGTAATGCAGCAGTCAGAGGTGAAACGGGTAGACTGCCCATATCATTTGATGTTTTTACTACAATGAAGTATTGGGTTAGGTTAAGTCAACTGGAAGATTCTAGTTTAGTCAGTGAGGCTTATTTGCTATCTGTTTCACTCCACTCAGAAGGTTGTACTTCATGGGTAGGCTCTTATGGAGGCCATGCTTAAGTCTTTAAATATGTGCCATTTTTCCCCGCACACTTGTCTTATGTCAGACAAATTATTGGCAAAAAACTTGTACAGAAGTCTTCAAAATAATCATGATAAGTGGTCTAAAGATGTGGGGTTTTCCAAAGTTAGTCTTAATGTAATGTCTGATAGAGCTAATTTTCATAACACCAATAGTGGTTTTAAGCTGCGTACTTACCAGCTTTTCAAAGGTCGCTTTCAGGCAGATCCTTACTTGTTTACGGTTAAATCTATAGAGAGTCTAACGAGAAATAAGTAAATTTCGACTTAGTGCACATAAACTAGCAATAGAGACAGATAGATATAACAGGATACCTATCAATGATAGATTATGTAAAATGTGTAGTATGAATACCACAGAAGATGAAATCCATTTTTTACTTGAGTGTCCAATGTATGACACTCTCAGAGCAGCTCTTTTTTAGAGGTAAAAATGGTTAGTCATAAGTTCGAGTCTCTATCATTGCATAAGTTTATTTGGTTGTTGAGCTTGAAAATGACACTATATGCAACTCTTTAGGCAGATATCTGGTTGACAGCTCCAAGCTTAGAATAAATGCTTGAATTTACTTATTATTGTTTATATTCAGAGGTGGGGGGGGGGGGGTGTAATTTCACCTAATGTAATAATTCCAATCAATTGACCAATCTTGTACACCACACTGTGATTGTCTGCCCCTCAGAGGGCGCTGTGATTAGCAATAAATGATTCTAACGTGACCTGTGTATACCTGTATAAGCGTATTATCGTAGGCGTACAATATTTGAATTGATGAAATAAATAATTGAGAAAATGATAATAAATGAATATTTCAGCAAGTGTTACATCCCCTGCCACAAGAATTTTTTATGTATCGGAATATGTTGGTTGATTTTCTTTTAACCCTCTTTCATCAGTTTATGGGTATAAAATATATGCAGAAAATCGGCAATGTCCAAAATGTCATAAATTTGACAAGTAATATTCTTCTTATAAATAAAATATGCATATCCTAAAAAAAATATTGAATATGTGTACACGTTGTCAGAATTATACAGTGAGAACTGGTGGACTAATTAATTTCACAAGAACATGGTCGGTTGGTTGGTTGTTTGAAGTTTAACGTCGCACCTAACCTTATCGGTCACACGACGACGATGACCCAAACAAACATACCCTAACAAAAACCTAACCAAAACTATTAAAAAATTTGAATTTCGAATTTTGAAAATTAGACTCTACAGACACTGGTGATCACAATGGATCGTCAGAGAGCCTAATTTGTTTGGCACTTTAATCTACCTTCTGTGCCTGACAAACATGGATGGTAAACCATGCTGCCCTAAGCTGGAGGGCCCATGCACAAGAACATGGTCTATATAATAGAATAGATGCGGAAAATCGGCCAAGTACAAAACGTAACGTCATAATATGACAAAAATTACTATTCATCTCATAAATAGAAATGCACATCCCATAACAATATTAAATATTTGCATACAGTTTCAGAAGTATCCAGTGAAAACTTTTGGACTGGTTGATGTCAAATGAACATATATTGGAGTAAATATAGAAAATCTGCAAAGTAAAAAAACGTTGAAAACGTCATATATGTGACAAAAACTAATATTTCATCTGATAAATACGAACTGCACAACTTCAAACCATGTTAAACATGTGTACGAAGTTTCAGACGATTCTGGTGAAAACTGTGGGAGAAGTTGATTACATGGTATAAGGGAGACGGACAGACAGATGGACAGGTCAAAAATCCTATATCTCTCATACTTCGTGTGCGGACGCGGGTGGTTGGGTGGGTTCAGGTTCCTGTTGCTTCAATGCATTTTGTTGAGAAGCAACAGGAACTTGATAATGTGATGTCTAGCACTGTAATACTACTTGTCTTTATTGCACAAGTAAGCGCCCTGTCTGTGTCTTGTGCGCTGTCCTCAGTGTTTCATCACAGGGGCTCGTTACCGTTGTTAATTAGGCTGATTACAAGGAGGGGGGGGTCGCGGTAGGGAATAAATGCTACCTATACCTCGACTCTCCCCCCCCCGTAATCAACCTAATTAACCAGTTAATAACGGTAACGAGCCCCTGTGTGTTTTATAGGGTGGATGGAGGGTGCCGGGTTCCATGCTGCTTCAAAGATTTCTTCTTTGAAGTAGCAGTAACACAACAGGGCTGAGTGGTGCTTAGTTGGTTCGACGTGATATAGCTGAAATATTGTTGAAAGCGACGTTAAATTCTATTCACTCACTCAGTTGTCTCCGCCATATTGCCAAAACAATGTGAAACAGATGGATCTAGATGTTAATTTGGATTAGATATGCTTCAAAAGAGGCCTGAAATTGCTTGAAATACACTGCCGAATTTACACAATTTAGCTATCAACTTTCTGCATGAATAATTAATAGAAATATTTTTTTTTAGTTTGTATGACATGTGGGCCCATTGATTGGACCCTCCGTACGACATGTGGGGGTATTGGTTATGACCCTCCTATTGGTTGGCGCCTCACGCCTCTTACTTGTTCATTTCATTTTTTAGTTTTCCAGGGATTCGCACGAATGTGAACAGTCTGTGGTGTTGTTTCTTTGATTTGTTGATTAGATCCAAGTGGATCCTTTGTTCTCATTAGATCATGTACATTTAGTTCATGTTACAGAACGTTAAAGGACATCGTACGTTAAGGTGGACAAACCGCCCCAGGTGAAGTACGATTGTAGATGAAAATTGAAACTTAAAATAATAAATGCTCGTCTCCATTAGCATAAACTATGACATTTTTTTCAACTCTCTTTGAAATATTGGGGGCATGAGTGCAATGGTTTTTTACCAAGAGCTCTCCAAATTGGTAGGCTTGTGTGAAACTGACAGTTTTGGGTTGAAAAAGCATGGTTTGCCTACCTGAAAATATATGAAGATAAACTATAACCACAAAAATATTCACACATAATAGTCCTCTTTTGAGTCCCTATAGTTGTTCAACAAAGCACGTTTTGGTTATCGTTTATCTTCATATAAAAAATGAAACTTTATGGAATATTGTTTTTGGTCATTTGGTGTACAACTTCAAATACGATAATTGGATCAATACAATATGTGTGAGTATGTGCTGGCCGAATGGATAGAATCGCGAGAAGAGTTATCGTTTTGATTGATGATCTGCTGGTTCGAATCCCAAAATATTCGTCCAAAATGTTTTAATAGTTTTATGCATTTTTCGATTCTTCACCATGATTACAATATATATGTGAATATTTGTTAGTAGAAAGAACAGTGAAACAGTCTATATCTCAAGATATAATATTCAGCAAATGTTGCAAAGTTTTCTCTTCCCGTGCTAGCTTTGCCTGCGTGATTGGAGAATTGCACACAACAACATCTGGACTTATATTTGATCAACTTAGTATTTAGTCGTATCAAAAGTGGTCTCAAGGAACTAGATCTGTGCGTTGAATTCGTACATAAATATATAAAAATATATATGTCCACGATGAAGAATATTTACTACCCTTTGGGATGTATGCGATATCAACAATGGTCTTGTCGTTATCATCCCTACTTGCCAGGCAAGTAGACGAAATCAAGGCCAAATGAGAAAATTATCTGTTGACCAATCATAATGGGTAAATAGACAAATGCAGTTTACGTATTACAGCGTATCTATTTTAATCCTACGACAACAGTTCTACGACCAGCAAAAGACGTCGCGCATGTGCATCTGGTGATCAGCGTAAACTAAGAAGGACCTTTAGGTCTTAATGAAAACGTGCAACAGTTACATGGGCACGATGAACTAAGAGCATATACATTCGGAACTTTAAACATTGCTGATTACCCTTGTTCACCACATTGTGCGTGGTTGTCAGTCGAACGCCATATAGGATGCTCGTCACCTACCGCACATGAGGGTATATTTCAGGCATGTTGCACACGCCAAAACAAAAATGACCCTACGAGAGTCGTCGTTGGTTCTCTTAACCCTACATTGCCTGGGGGGGTTGAAATGCCCTGCCCCCCCCCCCTCCCCACGACACTTTCTGTGCTATCTTCGGAACGACAAAAAATGGAGAGCTAAAACTCCGTGACTATATTTTATCATATTGGGGTCATTTTGAGCCTATTTGCATACCCCCCCCCCCCAGGAGAGGATCATGGGAAAATTCAAGATGGCGGCCACGTGGGGTCCCAGAAAAGTTTTTGTCATATTTCTTCACAATTTTTGCTTTTCCGCGATGAAAAGCGGGCAAAAACTATTTGATTTCACATCACATTAATATTTACTAATTTATCATGCAGTTTTTGCTGAGAAATTGAATAAAATAAAAAATTCGGAAAATCTGACTGAAAAATCGATCAAAAAATGCCGTTTTTGAAAATGACGTCACTGTGACGTCATCAAAGCGGCCATCTTGGATGTTTTAATATTTTCTGGTAGAGCTTGACCCAAGGGTATAGTGTGGTAAGTTTCAGCCCCTAGCTCAAGGGTCAAGAAAAATAATTAGGTGGGCGGGGAGAATTTCGGCCTCCCCCGAGGCCACAACAGGTCCCAAAAAGCCCAGGCCATGCAGATAGGGTTAAAGAAGTGAGACTTGCGGACACTCAATTCATCGAGTGGCGAGTAAAATCTATTCATTTCATTTCCGTATTCATCTTTTTATTTATGCAATTAACGGCATTAACGTAACAGGGGTGGCACGAAGATATCATATAACAGCATCAATTTAATAAGAGGGAAAAGAGTGTAAAACCACGAGCAAAATATGGTTGGCCTTGCAAACCGCGCTCTCGGCTGTCAACCTGAATCCAGGCAATTCCACTTGAGTCACGTGATCCGCTGTGAATGAACTGCTCGCCGGTGCCGTTTGTCCATCTTATCGTACGAGATCCTTTTACTAGCAGCATAAAAAGGACTGCAAAAAATTCTTCAGAGTATTTTCAACACTATACACCTGTTACATGAGTTAGAAAGGCTTTGTCTGGGCAGTCACATTGGTCGACTTGAAAATGGCGAAGTCCGATTTCCAACTTCCCAAATGAAGATCAAAAAGTAAGAAATATTTAATATTTGAACGAAAACTATATAACATTGTTGCCGGGACAATTTCCATGATTAACAAGTGTAATTCATAATAGCACCTGAAATATCTTGGCTGTAACTCAACATGTTGAAAGGGTCATGCAATAGGCCATCTTCACAAGTCCAGGTAAATCTTAAATCCTCGCAGAGGGTTTACCTGGACATTTTTGGTGATTCGAATGAGTTCTTGAGTCGATGCCTCTATTATACAATCTCGTACATTTCATCCCCCGCGCTTGTTTTGAAATAGCATGTCGGTATCCCCAGCTTGCGGTGTTTGCTTTGACTTCCGATGTCGATTTCCGCTTGACATCAAAGCAGTTTGGCCCGCGATGAAATTGAAACCTTTCACATCGCATACCTCGCAGCGGATTGGCCTGATCAACCAGCTCAGCGCGTTCACTGATTGGGTTGATTCAGGGGAAACCCCTTCATCTATTTATATCCAGAACTCGTATGGGTAACTAACCAAGCCAGTGTATCGATCTCAATAGATCGATCGATATACTGGCTCGCGAGGATGGCAATAGGCGTGGTCCCTTGAACATAAGAAAACGTTGTGGAGGTCCTATGTAGGCCTATGACATGGTGTTGTTGTAACATAATTTTTTATTCTTTTTTGATATTCATCAGTTTTGCATCCGAACAGCCAAGAGATATATCCAGGTGTGTGTGTGAACAGCCAAGATGAAATGTTTGCCAATTTCAAATTATTGCAAGAGTCAAAACAATATTTTTCCACATCAACAGCATGCCACAGTGCATGGTCCTCAAATTATTATACAATGTGACACAGCCAGGCATTGCTTCAGCAATAATACCTCCAACGGCAGTATGTATAAGTTCAGCCCTGACTCTGTAAGTTTGGCAACGATTTGGTGTAAGACTCACGAAATATAATTGACAAAGGATCTGCTGCAAGTTGTATTGTCAGTCTTTTGTCAAGGATATTACCTTTTCAATGGGAGGTCTTACACCAAAGCCTTGCCGTAAGTTGTTAATTCATGTAAATATGCCCGTAGATTTAGTTAGGGAAAACTAGCATGAATGTACTAACCCATGACCACAGGGACTAGGTGCTGGATTTGTCCAAATCTGGTGTAGTCGGAAATGTTTTTGTCCTCTGAAATTTACTATATTTTTAATGATTTTTTTCCATAAAAAATATATACATAAACTAATAATAATAATAATAATAAGTTCATATAAATATTATTAAAAATAAGAAGAAAAATAGTAATAATTATTATTTTATGTATATATTTTTTCATGAGAAAAAAAATGAAGTGAATTTCGGAGAAAAGAATGTCCGAAAACACCAGAGTCGAACAAATCCTGAGCCTAGTCCATGTGCCTTTGACCAAAGAGTCCGACAAAACAATCCAGGTGTTCTTACATAACGCCCTTCCTCTCTACACGTAGAACCACCATAGAATTGAGAATGGCATGTACTGCTGCTATTTCCAACGTGTTTGAAATAACAATGCACAAATCCTCCTTCCTGAGAAAACTTGTTTTAGACTATGGAAATGTGTGCATGGATCTGATATCCATGAAGAGTTACAACAAGTGTATCAGTACAGGTAAAACTTGCAGTTCAGGGAACATACATTTTGAAGAAATATCTCAAAATTTCGGATATTTTGGATATTAATACATTAAATTGTTACTTATATATATTTCCCAGCAATGCTCATGGTAAACCTATTCTTCAAAGCTTTGGAAAATTGTACCATAATGATGTCCGCTGGTGGGTTTTGGCTTTGGCAGCCATTTTGCCTGTTTTTTCTATTTGGTTATCTCCCTTCCCTTGGTTAAGAGATGGGGATTTCCTTTAAAAGCCTTCTAGCCGAGAATTTTGCACATCAACATCCATCCAATTTGATAAATTTTGGTAGATATTGTGATTACCTGCAAATAGTTAGAATATAAGAAAACGTTAAATACTATTTATATGAATTTTTCATGAATATGCTTCAAAACTAGGGCTATTCCCTATGTTTTCTGGGTTATCAAATTGAGCATGGGTCAGTCCACTTAACGTTGACTACAGCTAAAAAATGCACACCAACCTATATATATATAGGTTGGTTATTAGGCTCTACATATTACACAATTGTGAATGGAAGAAATATTTTATGAGTTTGTAATATATACATAATCTGAATTCTGACTCATATTAAAGTTTGAATATCGAAATATATCCTAATTTGGAAATTTTGACCAATTTTCATGCTAAACGGCAATGTAGAATTTCAGCATCTAAACTACAAAAACAAGACAGAATCTACAAAACTGCCAGTGCTGCAGACTTTTTCTCACCGAAAGTATTCCCTGTGATATTGCAAATTTGTGCATTATTATTTCGTGTTGTTGTTGTTGCAGTATGTACTTCTCATCAGCTATCATTGTTTTATATCTGTATACGAACAGAATAACTAGCAAACTACACCAGCTTGAATATATGGGAGTATTAAAAAAGTAGTTTCATTAGTGGGATATTTTACCCCAATTAGGTCCCCTTTTTTGACCTGGTGCAATAAGAATTCATCTTCGTTTGTCTAAGACTGATCCGATGTAGTTTCTTCTTCAGCTGAGCCAGTACAGATGTTCTAGGTAGAATAAACATGCGTTGTCTTTGAAAGGTATCATGCTCATTCACAATCATGCATGGTAAGAGAAATCAGCCAGGTTATACTATCTATTGTCTCCATTGATTTTCATTGTCCCAATACTGAGGTAATAATTTACATATAAATGAGTACACCTAGGCTTAACCTTTGGCCCATTTGAGCACTGGGTAACTTGTACAGGAATGTTTCTCCCAAGTCGGAAAGTGTTTTATCGCCCTTGTTCCACTAGGGGCGTGGCGGGGTGCAGAGAACTCCCGGTAAGTACAAAAGTCCCTCACATTTAGTTTAATTAATTATAGATATTCCATTTTTCTAAAAAGTTGTCTTCCTAATGTACACGTATAAATGCTCCATCACATTTGCGTACACATCGCCATCCATAAGATGGCTTGCGAATCGTGTGTTTCCATTATCGCGGAGCGATATCCGGTACTTTACCGGATTCTGTTCGGCCTTCATTCGGCGGAGAACAGACAGAAAAGACTCATCCAAGAGGTGTGGTGGATCTGTAATTTTGAAAGAGTAGGACATCACATGACTCTGGAAATTCCCACTTGCAGTTGCCGAAAGTAGGCTGAAAATGGATACACACGCCCCAGGGTCAGTCTTACCGTGTATTGATGACCGAGATGGTTACAGGTTGGCTCCATCAGTTCACGTAGAATATATCAACAGTAAAGTTTTTCAAGCAAACCTTCTGGCATAGTCTATTGATATATTATACAAAAATATTGCGGGGGCATGCCTTTGTAAAATGTGGAACCGAGACGACTGCTAAACGGAAGAAGCTTTTCATACCTCTAACTTTGAAGAGCGGCAATTATTCAGGGGGAGATCAGACACTTTCTGGAATGGGCTATTCTAAGTGTAGACCTGATGCTTAATGGTGGTTTGTGTAATGCCTTAGGAGAATTACTATTCCAAGAGAACAGCTAAAATTGCCTTTTAGATACCATGACCCTATGAAATTGAGTGGAGATACTTTGCCTTTATTATATCTTGCCAAGAAAAACAGATAACATTTGATGATTTGTGCTATTCTAATGAGAAATTTTCAAGCAGTTTTCAGCCAAAGCAGTGTTTACTGGTCCTTTAAAAATTTAAGAAATAATGTTTTCTTAAGCGTGCTGAATGGTTATTTTACGCACGTTTAGTGCTGGAAAGTTTATATGTTAATTTTTAAACTTTACCAAACTAACCGTGCGTAAAATAACCATTAAGCACGCCTATGATAACATTATTTCTATTCTGTTGCACTACTCAAATTGATTATCAACAAATATCATAAACTTGGTGCACTGATTTTGGCACGATGTTTCCGTCTCGGTTGGCATCGTGCCAATGTCAGTGGACGAGTGTATGTGGTCTCTCAAATGGTGAGTTATTCTGTACGCTGAGCCAGGCTCTGTGGAACATACATAGATTTGGTCTATTTGTGTCATATATTAATCAATTTCACGATGAAAACAGCAGTTAAAGTCGAGAAGAAATTTCTATCTTGTAATTTATTTTTTTGTGTTTATTCGATGGTATGAAGCAGATGCCCCCTTTCTCAGCGTCATGTAAAATAGAATCTCTTAACGAACACCTGCACTTGACACCTGTACATGTCACACAGTCGTGCCAAAACACTCACTAATTGCACGGTTATCAAGTTGTTATAACAACTGTTATAACTGTCTATATATAGACACAAGTGATATAGAATACAAATAATTGACCTTATACTATTGCAGCCATATAACTTATTTACAGTCGTTCAACACAAGTTAGTAAGTTACAAGTAATTATTTAATATTAAATTACAAGCCAGAAACTAGATATATTACCTAATAATATTGCAGTCATGCAAGTCTCTCAACACTGAAACAATTTAATTACAAGTTTTACAAGTAATAACAAGATATCAAAATACAAGTTAATAACTAGACTGTGGCTTGTAAAATCCAAGCAATTAAGATTGTAGTTTGAATAAGAATGGTCCCAAACTCTGAAGACGTATTATATCTCTTTCAATAACGAGATGACTTCTGTATTCGTTCATGTCCATGACACGTGATCACTTATCCAGGAATCTAACATCGCTTATGTAACACGAAATCAATAAATTTTTCATTGTCAATGCAAGGTACATGTGCCTCAAGCATTTGCGTACACTTCGCCATCTATAAGATGGCTTGCGAATCGTGTGTCTCCATTATCGCGGAGCAATATCCGGTGTATTACAGGATTCTGTTCGGCCTTCATCCGGCGGAGAACAGACTCGAAAACTCTGATAAATTACAGGTTTTCATACATACCCCGGAAACAGATATTGCCTTGGCTTACAAAATATATAGGTATGAATAACTTTCGTATCATCCAAGAGTTGTGGTAGATCTGTAATTTTGAACAAGTAGATCATCACATGACTCGAAAATGGCGGGTTACGCTGATTGGCTGACGTGACGAAGTCACGTGGTATTGATTTCTTGAAATTCCCTCTAGCAGTTGCCGAAAGTAGTCTGAAATGGATACACACGATCCCTGGGTCAGTCTTACCGTGTATAGATGACCGAGATGGTTACAGGTTGGTGCCTCAATGCGTGAAGTTCTATATATGTAACCCGATACACCAAATTAAAGCTTGCTCTTCCGACTGTGCCAGTCCAGGGACTGGCGCTGGCAATTAAGTTGATGTCATGTTTATTGAGGGAGGTGACAGGCTAACTGAATTGTATAACGACCCCCACCTGCCTTTTAATTGTCATGGATGTCGGGGGCCTGCATTGCATGAAGGGATAGAAGTGGTATTTTATTGTCATGAATGTAGGGGGCCTATACGTCATCAGGCTTCAGGACAATTCAATTTATAACGTTATTATATTAAATGTTTAATACACCGCAGGGTACAATAATGTTTGTCATTTTTTTAAAATATGTTCATGTCGCAGATCCAGAAACAAGAGCTGGCACCAATGAAATTCCATTTTCGTTATTTCCAAAACAAGTTTCTTCAGAAGTTCTGATCGTTTTTATTTTCGTTCTGGATTTCGAATTTTGCGTATTAATCTGGCATAAAGAGAAACCACTCTACATGAATGTAACTTAGGGCCCCAAAGCGCATGCCCCGTATCACAGGCTCACACCACTTTATCCCATCTTCACATTTCCAGTTTAATACCACACTAACGTTCCGTGCACTCTACCCCTGTCCACAATAGCGGAACATTACCATTTACGGCATTGCTATAGCGTAACCCACGCACACACTTTTTAGTTTGAATCCGACAGAGCAACAACATATGTTTTCAATACTAGCTGTCTACTTGCCTAAGTTTCATTCGCACGGTTGCTCGTACATAGACAAGTGGCCAGCACAATGGGATTATGGCACAAATGAGAACGGGTGTAGTGGTTTCCCATAGATGTTCTACAGGGAACCAGTTTTGTAGGCATATTGTGTATAGAAGATGAAGGAGAGAAGTCAACTTCCGGGTGTCATTGATTGGCAGTTAATCATCCTTGAAAGGAATGGTCATTGTTATATATATGCTTTAATTCTTTTTGAAATATTTGACTTTGTGAAATACAAAAGTTAGTTGAGCCGGTTGAGTTACTTACAACAATTCCCCCCCCCCCCCAACCTAACCCCGCCCTCACGATGTACTTGACATGATACTAATATTTTCTGTTTTTATTTCTAGGTAATTCTGTTTGATGCGGGAAGATGCGGGAAGAGAAAGAAATTGGAAAGTCGTGCGCGTATGACATCAACTCAACAAAGCAACACATGCCGGGACGCATGCGCGGACAGACGGAAGATGAATACACTTGAGCCGATCGCGTTAGTTAGAACACTTGTACTTGACATGATACTAATATTTTCTGTTTTTATTTCTAGGTAATTCTGTTTGATGCGGGAAGATGCGGGAAGAGAAAGAAATTGGAAAGTCGTGCGCGTATGACATCAACTCAACAAAGCAACACATGCCGGGACGCATGCGCGGACAGACGGAAGATGAATACACTTGAGCCGATCGCGTTAGTTAGAACACTTGTACTTGACATGATACTAATATTTTCTGTTTTTATTTCTAGGTAATTCTGTTTGATGCGGGAAGATGCGGGAAGAGAAAGAAATTGGAAAGTCGTGCGCGTATGACATCAACTCAACAAAGCAACACATGCCGGGACGCATGCGCGGACAGACGGAAGATGAATACACTTGAGCCGATCGCGTTAGTTAGAACACTTGTACTTGACATGATACTAATATTTTCTGTTTTTATTTCTAGGTAATTCTGTTTGATGCGGGAAGATGCGGGAAGAGAAAGAAATTGGAAAGTCGTGCGCGTATGACATCAACTCAACAAAGCAACACATGCCGGGACGCATGCGCGGACATAGACGGAAGATGAATACACTTGAGCCGATCGCGTTAGTTAGAACACTTGTACTTGACATGATACTAATATTTTCTGTTTTTATTTCTAGGTAATTCTGTTTGATGCGGGAAGATGCGGGAAGAGAAAGAAATTGGAAAGTCGTGCGCGTATGACATCAACTCAACAAAGCAACACATGCCGGGACGCATGCGCGGACATAGACGGAAGATGAATACACTTGAGCCGATCGCGTTAGTTAGAACACTTGTACTTGACATGATACTAATATTTTCTGTTTTTATTTCTAGGTAATTCTGTTTGATGCGGGAAGATGCGGGAAGAGAAAGAAATTGGAAAGTCGTGCGCGTATGACATCAACTCAACAAAGCAACACATGCCGGGACGCATGCGCGGACAGACGGAAGATGAATACACTTGAGCCGATCGCGTTAGTTAGAACACTTGTACTTGACATGATACTAATATTTTCTGTTTTTATTTCTAGGTAATTCTGTTTGATGCGGGAAGATGCGGGAAGAGAAAGAAATTGGAAAGTCGTGCGCGTATGACATCAACTCAACAAAGCAACACATGCCGGGACGCATGCGCGGACAGACGGAAGATGAATACACTTGAGCCGATCGCGTTAGTTAGAACACTTGTACTTGACATGATACTAATATTTTCTGTTTTTATTTCTAGGTAATTCTGTTTGATGCGGGAAGATGCGGGAAGAGAAAGAAATTGGAAAGTCGTGCGCGTATGACATCAACTCAACAAAGCAACACATGCCGGGACGCATGCGCGGACAGACGGAAGATGAATACACTTGAGCCGATCGCGTTAGTTAGAACACTTGTACTTGACATGATACTAATATTTTCTGTTTTTATTTCTAGGTAATTCTGTTTGATGCGGGAAGATGCGGGAAGAGAAAGAAATTGGAAAGTCGTGCGCGTATGACATCAACTCAACAAAGCAACACATGCCGGGACGCATGCGCGGACATAGACGGAAGATGAATACACTTGAGCCGATCGCGTTAGTTAGAACACTTGTACTTGACATGATACTAATATTTTCTGTTTTTATTTCTAGGTAATTCTGTTTGATGCGGGAAGATGCGGGAAGAGAAAGAAATTGGAAAGTCGTGCGCGTATGACATCAACTCAACAAAGCAACACATGCCGGGACGCATGCGCGGACAGACGGAAGATGAATACACTTGAGCCGATCGCGTTAGTTAGAACACTTGTACTTGACATGATACTAATATTTTCTTGTTTTTATTTCTAGGTAATTCTGTTTGATGCGGGAAGATGCGGGAAGAGAAAGAAATTGGAAAGTCGTGCGCGTATGACATCAACTCAACAAAGCAACACATGCCGCGACGCATGCGCGGACAGACGGAAGATGAATACACTTGAGCCGATCGCGTTAGTTAGAACACTTGTACTTGACATGATATTAATATTTTCTGTTTTTATTTCTAGGTAATTCTGTTTGATGCGGGAAGATGCGGGAAGAGAAAGAAATTGGAAAGTCGTGCGCGTATGACATCAACTCAATAAAGCAACACATGCCGGGACGCATGCGCGGACAGACGGAAGATGAATACACTTGAGCCGATCGCGTTAGTTAGAACACTTGTACTTGACATGATACTAATATTTTCTGTTTTTATTTCTAGGTAATTCTCTGTTTGATGCGGGAAGATGCGGGAAGAGAAAGAAATTGAAAGTCGTGCGCGTATGACATCAACCCAACAGCAAAACACATTCTGGACGCATGCGCGGACAGACGGAAGATGAATACACTTGAGCCGATCGCGTTAGTTAGAACACTTGTACTTGACATGATACTAATATTTTCTGTTTTTATTTCTAGGTAATTTCTGTTTGATGCGGGAAGATGCGGGAAGAGAAAGAAATTGGAAAGTCGTGCGCGTATGACATCAACTCAACAAAGCAACACATGCCGGAACGCATGCGCGGACAGACGGAAGATGAATACACTTGAGCCGATCGCGTTAGTTAGAACACTTGTACTTGACATGATACTAATATTTTCTGTTTTTATTTCTAGGTAATTCTGTTTGATGCGGAAAGATGCGGGAAGAGAAAGAAATTGGAAAGTCGTGCGCGTATGACATCAACTCAACAAAGCAACACATGCCGGGACGCATGCGCGGACAGACGGAAGATGAATACACTTGAGCCGATCGCGTTAGTTAGAACACTTGTACTTGACATGATACTAATATTTTCTGTTTTTATTTCTAGGTAATTCTGTTTGATGCGGGAAGATGCGGGAAGAGAAAGAAATTGGAAAGTCGTGCGCGTATGACATCAACTCAACAAAGCAACACATGCCGGGACGCATGCGCGGACAGACGGAAGATGAATACACTTGAGCCGATCGCGTTAGTTAGAACACTTGTACTTGACATGATACTAATATTTTCTGTTTTTATTTCTAGGTAATTCTGTTTGATGCGGGAAGATGCGGGAAGAGAAAGAAATTGGAAAGTCGTGCGCGTATGACATCAACTCAACAAAGCAACACATGCCGGGACGCATGCGCGGACAGACGGAAGATGAATACACTTGAGCCGATCGCGTTAGTTAGAACACTTGTACTTGACATGATACTAATATTTTCTGTTTTTATTTCTAGGTAATTCTGTTTGATGCGGGAAGATGCGGGAAGAGAAAGAAATTGGAAAGTCGTGCGCGTATGACATCAACTCAACAAAGCAACACATGCCGGGACGCATGCGCGGACAGACGGAAGATGAATACACTTGAGCCGATCGCGTTAGTTAGAACACTTGTACTTGACATGATACTAATATTTTCTGTTTTTATTTCTAGGTAATTCAGTTTGATGCGGAAAGATGCGGGAAGAGAAAGAAATTGGAAAGTCGTGCGCGTATGACATCAACTCAACAAAGCAACACATGCCGGGACGCATGCGCGGACAGACGGAAGATGAATACACTTGAGCCGATCGCGTTAGTTAGAACACTTGTACTTGACATGATACTAATATTTTCTGTTTTTATTTTTAGGTAATTCTGTTTGATGCGGGAAGATGCGGGAAGAGAAAGAAATTGGAAAGTCGTGCGCGTATGACATCAACTCAACAAAGCAACACATGCCGGGACGCATGCGCGGACAGACGGAAGATGAATACACTTGAGCCGATCGCGTTAGTTAGAACACTTGTACTTGACATGATACTAATATTTTCTGTTTTTTATTTCTAGGTAATTCTGTTTGATGCGGGAAGATGCGGGAAGAGAAAGAAATTGGAAAGTCGTGCGCGTATGACATCAACTCAACAAAGCAACACATGCCGGGACGCATGCGCGGACATAGACGGAAGATGATTACACTTGAGCCGATCGCGTTAGTTAGAACACTTGTACTTGACATGATACTAATATTTTCTGTTTTTATTTCTAGGTAATTCTGTTTGATGCGGGAAGATGCGGAAGAAATTGGAAAGTCGTGCGCGTATGACATCAACTCAACAAAGCAACACATGCCGGAACGCATGCGCGGACATAGACGGAAGATGAATACTCGAGCCGATCGCGTTAGTTAGAACACTTGTACTTGACATGATACTAATATTTTCTGTTTTTATTTCTAGGTAATTCTGTTTGATGCGGGAAGATGCGGGAAGAGAAAGAAATTGGAAAGTCGTGCGCGTATGACATCAACAAAGCAACACATGCCGGGACGCATGCGCGGACAGACGGAAGATGAATACACTTGAGCCGATCGCGTTAGTTAGAACACTTGTACTTGACATGATACTAATATTTTCTGTTTTTATTTCTAGGTAATTCTGTTTGATGCGGGAAGATGCGGGAAGAGAAAGAAATTGAAAAGTCGTGCGCGTATGACATCAACTCAACAAAGCAACACATGCCGGGACGCATGCGCGGACAGACGGAAGATAAATACACTTGAGCCGATCGCGTTAGTTAGAACACTTGTACTTGACATGATACTAATATTTTCTGTTTTTATTTCTAGGTAATTCTGTTTGATGCGGGAAGATGCGGGAAGAGAAAGAAGTTGGAAAGTCGTGCGCGTATGACATCAACTCAACAAAGCAACACATGCCGGGACGCATGCGCGGACATAGACGGAAGATGAATACACTTGAGCCGATCGCGTTAGTTAGAACACTTGTACTTGACATGATACTAATATTTTCTGTTTTTTATTTCTAGGTAATTCTGTTTGATGCGGGAAGATGCGGGGAGAGAAAGAAATTGGAAAGTCGTGCGCGTATGACATCAACTCAACAAAGCAACACATGCCGGGACGCATGCGCGGACAGACGGAAGATGAATACACTTGAGCCGATCGCGTTAGTTAGAACACTTGTACCTGACATGATACTAATATTTTTTGTTTTTATTTCTAGGTAATTCTGTTTGATGCGGGAAGATGCGGGAAGAGAAAGAAATTGGAAAGTCGTGCGCGTATGACATCAACTCAACAAAGCAACACATGCCGGGACGCATGCGCGGACAGACGGAAGATGAATACACTTGAGCCGATCGCGTTAGTTAGAACACTTGTACTTGACATGATACTAATATTTTCTGTTTTTTATTTCTAGGTAATTCTGTTTGATGCGGGAAGATGCGGGAAGAGAAAGAAATTGGAAAGTCGTGCGCGTATGACATCAACTCAACAAAGCAACACATGCCGGTACGCATGCGCGGACAGACGGAAGATGAATACACTTGAGCCGATCGCGTTAGTTAGAACACTTGTACTTGACATGATATTAATATTTTCTGTTTTTATTTCTAGGTAATTCTGTTTGATGCGGGAAGATGCGGGAAGAGAAAGAAATTGGAAAGTCGTGCGCGTATGACATCAACTCAGCAAAGCAACACATGCCGGGACGCATGCGCGGACAGATGGAAGATGAATACACTTGAGCCGATCGCGTTAGTTAGAACACTTGTACTTGACATGATACTAATATTTTCTGTTTTTATTTCTAGGTAATTCTGTTTGATGCGGGAAGATGCGGGAAGAGAAAGAAATTGGAAAGTCGTGCGCGTATGACATCAGCTCAACAAAGCAACACATGCCGGGACGCATGCGCGGACAGACGGAAGATGAATACACTTGAGCCGATCGCGTTAGTTAGAACACTTGTACTTGACATGATACTAATATTTTCTGTTTTTATTTCTAGGTAATTCTGTTTTGATGCGGGAAGATGCGGGAAGAGAAAGAAATTGGAAAGTCGTGCGCGTATGACATCAACTCAACAAAGCAACACATGCCGGGACGCATGCGCGGACATAGACGGAAGATGAATACACTTGAGCCGATCGCGTTAGTTAGAACACTTGTACTTGACATGATACTAATATTTTCTGTTTTTTATTTCTAGGTAATTCTGTTTGATGCGGGAAGATGCGGGAAGAGAAAGAATTGGAAAGTCGTGCGCGTATGACATCAACTCAACAAAGCAACACATGCCGGGACGCATGCGCGGACAGACGGAAGATGAATACACTTGAGCCGATCGCGTTAGTTTAGAACACTTGTACTTGACATGATACTAATATTTTCTGTTTTATTTCTAGGTAATTCTGTTTGATGCGAGAATGCGGGAAGAGAAAGAAATTGGAAAGTCGTGCGCGTATGGACATCAACTCAACAAAGCAACACATGCCGAGACGCATGCGCGGACATAGACGGAAGATGAATACACTCGCGCCGATCGCGTTAGTTAGAACATTTGTACTTAACATGATAATATTTTCTGTCTATATTTCTAGGTAATTCGGTTGGATGCGGGAAGATGTGGGAAGAGAAAGAAATTGGAAACTCGTGCGCGTATGGACATCAACTCAACAAAGCAACACATGCCGAGACGCATGCGCGGACATAGACGGAAGATGAATACACTCTCGCCGATCGCGTTAGTTAGAACATT
>JAVTVY010016993.1:0-59600 GCA_036873755.1 Hanleya hanleyi | reverse complement strand
TGACGTTCATGGACCAATACAAAACCCTGTCTACCCCAGCAACAGCACCACCACCACCACCACCACCACCACCACGCGACACACCGCTGACCTCAGCACCGCTCCAACAGCCGGGTGAGGTAGCCCCCACAGCCCCACAGTGGGTGGAAGACGAAGTGCTGAAGAGTGTACCTGCCTCGTTCAAGAAACAAGCTGGCCTGGTATTACAACGGATGAAACAGAATCCTAACATGACTTGGAATGATAAAGGCGAACTCCTGGTACAGAATCAGGTGGTCCCCGGCACCCACATGACGGATTTAGTGAATGATCGAATGCGTCAACGCAGATCGCACACCGATCCTCGAGGATGGGAGGTCTTCGCTCAAGGCTTGAAAGACATGCATGTACCACAGGAATTGGTGGGGAACCCCCACCGCTGGGCCTTTATGCAGCAAACCCAGCAATCACCGAGTGGCCCACTACCTTCTTGGGAAGCCGAATGGGAACCGGAGTCACCCCCAAAAACACCACCACAACGGGCACTTTCTTTTCGCGCCTATAAAAAAACACCCTTGATCAAGACACCCCACATCTCCAGAGCCGTGACACGTAGCAAGTCACCGGGACGAACACGACGCCGCACACAACCGCCCAAGGCGTGGAAGACCTATTAAAACCAACAGCAGCAGCAGGACAGCTCAGTCGCCATGTTTTACCTGACCCTACCCAGTAACAGTTCGCTGGATGTGTTTCCTGACAACACCGTGGCCAAGTACGTGACCCAGTTACCGCAACCGTTACATTTACCTGGCCGGTGGGAATGTGCCCTCGTGGATATCCAATACCCTTACTCGTGGTACAACGTGCGAGCCAATGAAGTGGGGTACGAGGTCACCTACGAAGGCAAAAACACCCGGCTCACCCTGCCCGAAGGCCAATACGATACCCCCAAAGAGTTCATGGGTGGGCTGTCAAGACTGATGCATGATAAGGCGCTACGGGGGTGACGGATAGTGCAACACGCCTGATAGCCTTGCGCTTCAAGAGAAACGTGTTCTTCGATGTCAACGTACACAACGACAAGGCACAGCTTACCGTCACCGATACCGTGAATGTGAAACTCAGTCCTACACAACAGCAAATGCTGGGTTTCGATCTACAGACGTTCGCTGGTCCCAACCAACACCATGGCGAGATGCCGATGGATATGAAGTCGGGTATGTACGGACTCTACGTCTACTCGGACGTGGTGGACAACCACATCGTGGGCGATATCAACACACCTCTGTTACGGGTGGTCCCATTAAAAAGACGTATGGCGATCAAGTCACCCACAGTTTCAACCATATCATGTACCTGCCCGTACGACAAACTGACATCAACACGATCACGGTGGATATAAGAGATGACACGGGACGAGCGGTGGCATTCGAACGAGGAAAAGTGGTGCTGACACTTCATTTTCGACAAGCACGTGCTCCCCACTTTGCATAATGAAAGTACCTTACGAGTGCGATGCGCGCAGCTATGCCGACTATTATGCCCAACAGGCCGGGGGTGGCTTTCCGGTCTTTAGCGGTGCACGCATGCAACGAGGACATGGACTGGGGAACATACTCGGCAGCATTGTGAAAACGTTCCTGCCCTTGGTGACGCGGGGTGTGAAAGCAATCGGCAAACAAGCGGTACGCAGTGGACTGCAAGTGGCCGGTGATGTCTTGGGGGTACGGCACCCCGACAAGCCTTGAAACGACGGGCCAAAGAAGCGGGAGGCGTCTTGGTGGCCAAAGCACAACGCACCGTAGGGAATAAAAGAGCTGCCCCACCGAGATCACGCACCTGTCGACGACCGACCCAGCGACGACGCACATCCAAGAAGACCCGGGATATCTTTTCTTAAAACATGGCCTTAATCCACGCCGAGTCCTGCCCCTCCACCAACAGTGAATTTGATTTGTGGACCGTGCCGCCCACACAAACCAGTGTCGAACAAGGATTATGGGTGGAGCATCTCCCGCTCTCCAGCATCAGCGAAACCGGGCCCATCGAGTTCACCATCAGTAATGCGGATACGGCCTATGTGGATTTAGCCCATACCTACTTGTATGTGAAAGCCAAGGTGGTCAATGGAGCTGGCATCAGAATCGCTGACCAAGCAACGGTGGGCCCGACGAATCTCTGGCTGCACTCGATGTTTCAGCAGGTGGATATTTTTCTCAGCGACAAACTCATCAGTGACTCCACCAACACGTACCCCTATCGAGCCTACATCGAGACACTGTTGTCGTATGGCCGAGAGGCTAAAAATCTCAGCTGACAACCGCTTTATTCTACAAGGACACGGCCGAGCACATGGACACGGCGGACAATGGGGGATATAACAAACGGAAGGCTTTCACTGCGAACAGTGCCTCGGTGGATATGATGGGTCGACTGCATGCAGACATGTTCATGCAAGACCGGTACCTCTTGAACAAGACCCCCATCAAAATCCGACTGATACGGGCGCCTCCGACCTTCGCCTTGATGGCCACTAACGTAGAGGGGCATGCAGCTGACTATAAGATTGTGATCCAAGACGCGATCCTGTATGTCCGAAAAGTGAAACCGAATCCAGCCGTTCAATTGGGACACATGAAAGCCTTGGAAACAAAACCAGCCCAGTACCCTATCCGACGTGTACAAACCAAAGTGTTCTCTGTGCCTGCTGGAAATATGGGCGCCAACGAAGAAAACCTGTTCCTGGGGGAACTACCCAAGCGATTGATCCTGGCCTGTGTGGAAAATACCAGTTTCAGCGGAGCCTCCCCAGAGAATCCGTTTGACTTTAAACATTTCGGCATCAATTTTGTGGCCCTGCATGTGGATGGACAACAGGTGCCAGCCACGGCCTTAACCCCGAACTTTGGGCGGAGGAATTTCAGTCGAGCCTATCAGAGCCTGTTTACAGCCACCGGTCAAATCAACCAGGACGAAGGGAATATGATCAGTCGGGAGGACTACGCGAACGGATACACGTTGTTCTGTTTCGATCTGAGCCCCACCTTAGAGAACGACCATCAGCTGGCCCTGACCAAGCAAGGCAATTTACGGTTGGAAATCCACTTTGCACGAGCCCTGGCGACCACCGTCAATGTGATCTGCTACGCCGAGTTTGACAACATCATTCAAGTGGACAAGGCGCGCAACGTCCTGTGTGACTTCTCCACCTAACATGGATACAGACCAGATATCCACCGTGCTGGAGAATGACCCAGAGACACGTAGGGTCTTTCAAGGGGTGTTCGCCCGAGATGTGTTTCCATTAGACCGTATGTATCCTGCTGCTTACGTTCTCAACACGGACCCGAGGGATCGACCCGGTGAACACTGGGTGGCCGTGTACTTGACAGAACAGCAGGGCGAATACTTTGACCCGTACGGCCTGCCACCCCTCCATCCCGATTTAACAGACTTCGTGGATCAAGGCACAGAGACGTGGTGTTGGAACAGTCAAACGTTGCAAAGCCTGACCAGTGGCGTGTGCGGACAATATTGCTTGTTTTACCTGTACCATCGATGCCGGGGAAGACCCTTATCTACTATCGTACAGATGTTTGACGAGTACTCCCAGGCCGAGGACCGCGATGTACTCGTCTATGACTGGGCCGCCCATCATTTCAATGTACAAGCCCCGTTCTGGGCTTGAATTATTTCAATGTACATACGCCCGCTGTTCTGGGCTTCAGTTAATGACAAGCCCCTTGTTCTGGGCTTCAGTTAATGACAAGCCCCTTGTTCTGGGCTTCAGTTAATGACAAGCCCCTTGTTCTGGGCTTGAGTTTTCACGTGGTTGTTCTCACGTTGTTGTTGTTACTGAATAAAAAAACAAAATGAGATCTCACCAAAAAACCCTGTGTTGTGTGTTTTATTCATAATGCATCAATGCCCAATGTGGAGATTCAGTCAAACTGAAATCAGTGGTGTAGGATGGGGCCAAAATGTAACCCATCAATGTTAGAATGCAAGAGCACTATAGTAAAAATAGAGAGCCAATGAAATCAGCCTACAGACCAAGTACGTGTTTTTGGTCTAGGTTTGGAGCAGGCATTTCATTGAGGTACGTGTATACGGTGAGTGAAGAGACTCGTCCAACACGTATAGATTATGACTATAAGTTCTATGAGCATAATGCATGAAAGTGGCTTTGAACACCGTATTAGTCAATCAGTGGCCTAGAATGGAGCCAAAGCTAACCCATCCATGTCCAGAAAAACATTACCCGGATGTACAAGAACCCAGATGTAGGCGCGGACGTCAGCGAAAGCACACGGTGAATACCCCAATTCGATGGGCTGATTGTTCGATCGCTGATTGGTTCTTTTTCTCGACCGCTGATTGGCTCTTTTTCTCGACCGCTGATTGGTCCAAATGGAACTGCCCATCTTTCCCAGGTTCATCTAAAATCCCCCTAGAATCTAGAATTTTTTATTGTGCTCAAGCTCTGACTATAGCGATGCCGCAACATTGTCTCATTGGACATTGGACCGTCTGACCTGGAGGTGACCCTTTGACCTTTTGACCCGCGTCCGCGCGCGCACTGCCAGGGATGACGCGTACTTCCGGAGAACTCGCGCGCGCGCTCGCGCTGCGGGGCGCTGGGGCGGGGCGGGAAAACACAAAACACACCGGCGATTGAACATACGGACGTCTAAGAGGAAACATTAGGAACTCTTCTATGTTTGGAGGTAGTTTTTAGTGAAAAACCCGGAAGTGACGTCATACAGGGTCCAGTTTTCGACACTGAGTGACCACATCCGACAAAATGGCCAGTTTTCGACACCGGATGTGCCGCCATCTTGAACATACGTGCCGCCATCTTGGATATGTCCCATAATGCACCGGGTCAAAATACTCGCTTCTGATTGGACGAGAGCTCTGGGACGGATTTGAAATACTCGCTTCTGATTGGACGAGACCTCCGTATTGCATCTGCGCATGCGCAGAATGATATTCCTACCGCACACCCAACCCATCAGATGCCCCTTCACGAATGCTTCACTTAGATACCTCACTCGACCCATTGGTGCATTAGGGGCTCCCCTACATCCCAACACGGCTATTTTCATACACTTGGGCCACCGCGCATGCGCAGAATGCCGATAGTTCAACCCCACACCCAACCCATCAGATGCCCCTTCACATAAGCTTCACTTTGATACCTCACTCGACCCCATTGGTCCATTAGGGGCTGCCCTAGCTCCCAACACGGCTATTTCCATACCCTTGGGCCACCGCGCATGCGCAGAATGCCGATAGTTCAACCCCATATCCAGCCCATCAGATGCCCCTTCACGAATGCTTCACTTTGATACCTCACTCGACCCCATTGGTCCATTACGGGCTCCCCTAGCTCCAACACGGCTATTTCCATACCCTTGGGCCACCACGCATGCGCAGAATGCCGATAGTTCAACCCCACACCCAGTCCATCAGATGCCCCTTCACGAATGCTTCACTTTGATACCTCATACGACTCCATTGGCCCATTAGGGACTCCCCTAGCTCCAAAACCGCTATTTCCATACCCTTGGGCCACCGCGCATGCGCAGAATGCCGATATTTCAGCCCCACACCCAGCCCATCAGATGCCCCTTCACGAATGCTTCACATCGATACCTCACTCGACCCCACTGGACCAGTAATCAATCTCCTAGCTCCAAAAAGGCTATTTTCATACCCTTTGGCCTCCGCGCATGCGCAGAATGCCGATAGTTCAACCCCGCGCCCAGCCCATCAGATGCCCCTTCACCTAACCTTCAATTTGATACCTCACTCGACCCCATCGGACCCTTAGGGGCTCCCCTAGCTCCAAAAAGGCTATTTTCATACCCTTCGGCCGCCGCGCATGCGCAGAATGACGATATTTCAACCCCACACCCAGCCCATTAGATGCTCCTTCACCTAACCTTCACTTTGATACCTCACTCGACCCCATCGGACCATTTTATCTAGGGACTACTTTTTCTCCGCGGAAGCTTTTTCCCGAGACCGAATCACCGCCAAAACCACGGCCAAACCGCATCACCGCGCATGAATACATTTTTTTTTTTTTTTTTTTGCCGGAACTTTTTTTTGCCCGAACATGCCCGAACATGCCCGAACCACGCCGCCATCTTGCTTTACAACATGGCCGACAGCCGCCATCTTGCTTTACAACAGGGCCGACACCCACCATCTTGCTTTACAACAGGGACGACACCTCAACCAATCAAATTCAACCTCACACTTACAATTCAACCAATCAAAAGCCTCGTTACAAAACCAGCCAGTTGTGACGTCATAGTTACATCCGGGTGAAAAAAGGCTTTAGTTGCCCTATATCCACTACTATCCTTGCTGAAAGAAGGATAAGACAATAGTCATCAGTATGAACCCGTGACCGAGTTCGGCTTGTTTGACACGCTGAAAAGCATACTTCGTCTTTGAGATGTAGCTTTACTACAGGTGTATTTACTTTTGGTTGTTACGAGCCAACGTGTATATGATTCAAACTAACATTCGACCGGTAGACCCAAGTAATCTCCGTTTAATAGCCATTGAAACGGACGCTGTTTACACTCTCTGGAGAAACTTGAGTGAACTGCATGTTCCACTCAAGTTTGAGTGAAATGTACCTGTTCACTCAAACTTGAGTTACTTTTCACTCAACTTGAGTTACTTTTCACTCAACTTGAGTTAAAACCACTCAAGTTCACTCAACTTGAGGTGGGATGAATTTCCACTCTTCTGCT
This sequence comes from Hanleya hanleyi, assembly GCA_036873755.1. Classification (NCBI taxonomy): domain Eukaryota; kingdom Metazoa; phylum Mollusca; class Polyplacophora; order Lepidopleurida; family Hanleyidae; genus Hanleya; species Hanleya hanleyi. Next base: position 52,845 of record JAVTVY010016993.1, on the reverse strand, counting down.
TGAGTGAATGTCACTCAAGTTGAGTGCATTTAACTCAAGTTGAGTGAAAAATAACTCAAGTTGAGAGAAAATCTCACTCAAGTATTGAGTGGGATGAATTTCCACTCTTACTTGAGTGAAATTTCACTCAAAGTTTTTAAGAGAATAGGAATACATGAACATTCCATTAAGCACACAAGCTAATTCTTTGAAAGAGACAAATGTATGACAAGACAAAGTGCTTTTATTCAAGAATTTCCGATATCGGAAATTGCTATTCCCGATATCGGAAATTAGAATTTCCCATATCGGAAATTCGGTGACAATTTTCGATATCGAAAATAGAATTTTCCATATCGGGAATTCAATTTCGACATCGGAAATGAAAGCTCTGGAAGCTTTACAAAAACTGTTCCCTCCCTTAGCCTCTCTCTGAACATGGGTAATTCCCCAAGATGGCGGCAAATAACATGGCTACTGGTACACGTGAATCCAGGACATTTCCCCCAGTGGACATTTCCCCGAGCGGACATTTCTCCCATTGACATTCCCCCCAGTGGGCATTTCCCCCAGTAGACATTTCTCTATGTGGACATTTCCCCCACCCTATATTTTAAGGTTATTTTGAACATAGTTTTTAATTTTGGCAAAAACACAATTTTTTTAAAATATTTTTTCTATGTTCTATAAAAAAGATATAAGGATTTCCACATGTGTTTTACGATAAATGAGTGAAATAGTGATAAGATATTATACAATCTTATAGTACATTTGAAGAAAATATAACACATATTTTCACAATAAGTTTTACGAGAAAGCACATTATATATTATGAAGCACATTTTAAACAATATAATGCATAATGCAACAATATAATATGATAACATATAATATCCATATACATAGCATATATTTTGACATTTTAATAAACATTATATCACATACTGATAAAATAAAAGATGTAGGGCACAGCTCTGATGTATTCTGCCATGGCGGCAACGGAGATTGGCGCGCTTTTCACTCACGCGCATGCTTCCATTCTGGGGAGTAATCGTTTGGACCGTGCCTTAAGAAAGCAACCCAAAATTTCCGATATCGGAAATTCAGTGACAATTTCCGATATCGGGAATTGAGTTTCCAATTTTCGATATTGGAAACTCTAATTTTCGATATCGGAAATTAGAGGACCTAAATATCCGATATCAGAAATTACAATTCCGATATCGGAAATTCAATTTCCAATTTTCGATATCGGAAATTTTAATTTTCGATATCGGAAATTAGAGGACATGAATATCCGATATCAGAAATTTCAATTCCGATATCGGAGATTCTTGAATAAAAAGCACTTTGGCTTACCATACAAGTGGGCATGGTCCGCGTAACCTTGCACAGTTCAATTTTCGTTTTTGGTTTCTCAAAATCAAAAATTGAAATTTGACCGCCGATTTTCAGTTTTCCTTTATTGTTTTTGGTTTCTCAAAATCAAAAATTGAAATTTGACCGTCAATTTTCAATTTTTAGCTCATCTGGGCCGAAGGCCCGATGGGCTTATGTCATGGCCTGACTGTACGTCGTCCGTCGTGCGTCGTCCGTCGTGCATCGTCCGTAAACATCTTCTTCTCTGAAACCGCTTGGCCGATTAAGCTCAAACTTGGCATGCATGTTCCCCCCAACGAGTACACCAGAATTTGTTCATGCGGTGTCGATACGATTCCAAATATGGCTGCCATGGCGGCCATCTTGAATTTGCCAGTGAAACCTTGTCATCATTATTTTTCAGTAACTACTTCATGGATCTTTCTCAAATTTGGTACACTGGTTCCCCTTTGGGTCTAGTTGTACAACATGTGTACTTTAGTCCAATTTGAATAACCAATATGGCCACCAGGCGGCCATCTTGGATTTCCCCATGAAACTTTGTTATCGCGATTTCTCAGGAACTACTTCATGGATCTTTCTCAAATTTTGTACACAGGTTCCCCTTGGGGATTAGTTGTGCAAGATACCTTTTGCGGTCTGATTCAGAAATCCAATATGGCTACCAGGCGGCCATCTAGGATTTCCCGATGAAACATTGTTGTCGTGATTTCTCAGGAACTACTGCATGGATCTTTCTCAAATTTGGTACACCGGTTCCCCATGGGGTCTAGTTGTGCAAGATATCTTTTCTGCTTCGATTCGAAAATCCAATATGGCGTGTCCAAGCAGCCATCTTGGATTCCCCCATGAAACATTGTTATCGTGATTTCTCAGGAAGTACTGCATGGATCTTTCACAAATTTGGTACACTGGTTTCCCTTGCGGTCTAGTTATAAAACATGTGTACTTTAGTCCAATTTGAATAACCAATATGACCACCAGGCGGCCATCTTGGATTTCCCAATGAAACTTCGTTATCGCGATTTCTCAGGAACTGCTTCATGGATCTTTCTCAAATTTGGTACACAGGTTCCCCTTGGGGTCTAGTTGTGCAAGATACCTTTTGTGGTCTGATTCAGAAATCCAATATGGCTACCAGGCGGCCATCTTGGATTTCCCGATGAAACATTGTTGTCGCGATTTCTCAGGAAATACTGCATGGATCTTTCTCAAATTTGGTACACCGGTTTCCCTTGGGGTCTAGTTGTGCAAGATACCTTTTCTGCTTCGATTCGAAAATCCAATATGGCCACCAGGCGGCCATCTTTGATTTCCCCATGAAACATTGTTATCGTGATTTCTCAGGAAGTACTGCATGGATCTTTCTCAAATTTGGTACACAGGTTCCCCTTGGGGTCTAATTGTACAACATGTGTACTTAAGTCCAATTTGAATATCCAATATGGCCACTAGGCGGCCATCTTGGATTTCCCTATGAAACTTCGTTATCGTGATTTCTCAGGAAGTACTGCGTGGATCTTTCTCAAATTTGGTACATTTGGGGTCTAGTTGTGCAAGATACCTTTTCTGGTCCGATTCGAAAATCCAATATGGACACTAGGCGGCCATCTTGAATTTCCCCATGAAATTTTGTTATCGTGAATTTTCAGGAAATTACTGCATGGATCTTTGGTACAGGTTTCCCTTGTGGTCCAGTTGTGCAAGATACCATTTTTGCTCCATTTCGAAAATCCAATATGGCCGCGTCTTGAATTTCCCATGAAACTTTGTTATCATGAAATCTTTGGAAATTACTGCATGGATCATTTAGTGTTCAGGGGGGACAACACAAGTTAGAAACTCATCTATTGCAGTTCTTTAGTAAAAATTTCTCACAGCTACTTTCTCCAGTTACAGCCAGATGAGCTACAGTGCCGTGGCACTATCTTTGATTTTGGCATTACAAAAACAAAAAACGAAAATTGAAATTCGACAGTCAATTTTCAATTTTCGTTTTTCGTTCTGCTTTTCGCAAAAATGAAAATCAAATATTGAGAATTGCCTCGACTTGTCCGTTTTTCGTTGTTTGATTCTAAATTCGACGTATCAATGTTGAGTTCGCACGCGGAAGGGTTATGACATCACTTCCGGTACGACGAGTAGAATAGAAAACGCAAATCGTGTTGTATAAGAGGTGTGGAGCGTGAGAGGCATGTGGCCCACCAGACCATCCTCACGAGTCAGTGTATCTATCGATTTGTTGGGGTATCTATACACTGGTTTGGTTAGTTGCCCACGGTAGTTCTGGATAAAAATGTATCAAGTGGTGTCCTCTAAATCGATCAGTGATCAGGCTCAGCTAGTCCATTACGCCAATCCACTGGACGGTTTGAGATGCGACAGGTTTGAATTTCATCGCTGGCTCAACTCCTTTGATATCAGGCTGAAATTGACATCGAGGGTCAATGCAAAATCCATCGGCTTGGGATACCGACATGCTAATTCAAAATAACCTAAGGGAGAATAACATTTTCGAGATTGAGGCAACGGCTCAATGCAACGAATTCAAGAACTCACTCGAATCACCAAAATTGTGCAGGTAAACCCTGTGCGAGGATTTACGATTTACCTGGACTTGTGAAGATGCACCGGACAGGTCTGGACAGGAGGCATCCCGCTGTTCTCATTGGTCATTAGCATTGAGACTTTAGCCAATCAGGACGCAGTCTTAGAATTTCTCAGTTCTAAAAATAAATGTTGGGAGCGCTATAAAAGCGAACAAAATTCCTGTACACAACCAGCCCCTGATACTGAGGGCCGTGTGCACCATAGCCATTCAAAACATTATGGCCTTAATAAACTATCCATATATAACATCCAGCCAAAATGTCACCGACACTTTTAGAAATAAAAACGGAGTTACCGTGATACTGAGGGCCGTCTGTTCCACAGTCCTACAAAACAAGCGATGACCAAATCTAATTGAATGCATGGCAACAAGAGCGATGGGCGTTGACGGGCGTTGACGGGCGTTGACGGGCGTCACTGCATTTCGATGTATTGGTGCCTAGACAAATCACAGCTTTTGGGCTAATTCACCAGTGCGTTGAAGCGTTGAGCTTGGCGTTGCTACAAGACAAGCGTCACGCGCCTTGATACAAGGCGGGCGTCACACGACGCATTCGGACTAAGGATGGTCCATTTCTACACCAAATACCTGCCTTCACCGCCCCAAAGCGCCCACTTTGGCTACTACTCGTACTGATGACGTCACCGATGACGTTACAGATGTAGTGGACATCCTTCAAATCGGGGTCTACACCCTGAGAGCTACAAAATGACATCCCACACGACGCATTCGGAACAATAGTGGTCCATCTCTACATCAAATACCTTCCTTCACTTCCCCAAAGATGCCTGCTTTCCATACTACGGCCAGATTGCGCATACGCAGATTGACGCGACTTGCAATAAAAAACACGCCATTCTGACTCTACCCCACAAAAGCTTCACTTTGACACCTCCCACGACTCATTTGGACCAACAGTGGTCCATATGGGCCCCAAAATGTCTATTTCCATACTACGGCCTGTTTGCGCATGCGCAGGATGACGATATTCCTACCCCACATCCACCCAGTCGGATGCTCCCTCACGTGTGCTTCACATTGATACCTCACTCGACTCCATCGGTCCACCTAGACCCCAAAACGTCTATTTCCATTCCCTTTTCCCACAATTCCCTGTCTGCGCATGCACAGAATGTTGAAAACGAACGACACACTAGTCCAGTCGGATGCTCCCTCACGACTGCTTCACATTGATACCTCACTCGACTCAATCGGACCACGAGTGGCCCACCTAGACCCCAAAACGTCTATTTCCATACACTTTGTCTACTGCGCATGCGCAGAATGACGTTAGTCTCACGTCACACTCAGCCCATCGGATGCTCCCTCACATATGCTTTACATTGATACCTCACTCGACCCCATCGGCCCAGTAGGGACTCACCTAGACCCCAAACGTCTATTTCCATACACTTTTCCGACAATTCCCTGTCTGCGCATGCGCAGAATGTTGAAAACGGACGACGCACTAGCCCAGGCGGATGCCCCCTCACATATGCTTTACATTGATACCTCATACGACTCCATCGGCCCATTAATGGCTGACCTATACCCCAAAACGTTCCTTCTAATGCACTTTCCCCACAATTCCCTGTCTGCGCATGCACAGAATGTCGAAAACGGCCGACACACTAGTCCATACGGATGCCTCCTCACGTATCCTTCACAACGATACCTCACTCGAGCCCATCGGCCCGCTAGGGACTCACCTAGACTCCAAAACGTCTATTTCCATACCCTTTGTCTACTGCGCATGCGCAGCATGACGATATTCCTATCGCACATCCATCCAGTCGGATGCCCCCTCACATATTCTTCACAATGATACCTTACTCGACCCCATCGGCCCATTAGGGACTCACCTAGCCCCCAGAACGTCCATTTCCATACTTTGTCTACCGCGCATGCGCCGACTGACGATATTCCAACACCACACCCAGCCCGTGGAATGCCCCTTCACATATGCTTCACACTGATATCTCACTCTACTCAATAGGTTAGGGGCCTCTCTCGCCCCTGAAGATTGCCGGAGAATTTCCCCAGTCTTCCCACGTATTTGGAACTATTTTCTGTCCGCGGAGGCTTTCTCCCGCGACCGCATCACCACCAGACCGCATCACCGCGGAAGGATATATCCCCTTTTTCACAAAATTCAAGATGGCTGCCAAACTCTGGCAGAGGTTTGCCGGAACTATAGTGAACTTGACCTCTGTGACCGCCACGTGACCGCCACGAGTTTATTGCACAATGGTCAATGTGACCTTTTCCGTGTTTTCTATACTACTGTAGTATCTCTCCAAACTCATGCCCGTCAGTAGCAGTGCTTCTTGTGGAAGCCGGATGCGGCCATTCGTCGCTTCATCAAATCGACTTTTTAAAAGTCGAAGTCGTAGTCAAAGTCGAAGTCGATTCGGCGATTTCACGAAGTGAAAGTCGAAGTAGTAGCGAAAGTCGAAGTCGATTTGACGATTTCACGAAGTGAAAGTCGAAGTCGTAGCGAAAGTCGAAGTCGATTCGGCGATTTCACGAAGTGAAAGTCGAAGTCGTAGTCAAAGTCGAAGTCGATTCGGCGATTCGACGATGCGAAGTGACGAAGTCGCGAAGTGAAATTCCACTTCGCGACTTCGTCACTTCGCATCGTCGAATCGCCGAATCGACTTCGACTTTGACTACGACTTCGACTTTTAGAAAGTCGATGTGACGAAGCAACGAATGGCCGCATCCGGCTTCCATAGCTTCTGACGAATGGAAACAGGTCGTCAAGTAGCCGACTATTATGCATACCGAATCTCCCTCTATCCATGTTCCAGCATAGACGGTCGGTAGCAACGAGATAGCGAAATTAACTGTAGCAGCAAAATCTTTTATGGCGAGATTACAGATGAAATAATAGGATATTGTATGGAGGTGGTATCGTTTGTAAATTGTGAAAATAACCAAGCTATTACCCACTAGAGAGAAGAAAAAAGCAACTATAAAGTAGGCCATTTGGAAACTGTCGAGAGTGGTGGTTGGTGAGGCACCAGTTATGTTCGATGTCATGTTACAAGGATTAGTCCGTCTTAATAACAAAAACTGCACTCGGTCGGGTAGTTTTTAACGGCTTTCAGATTTTTTTTTAGCTCACTTATGTTGAACGACAGATCACTATCAGCACATAATGCCGGGTCACATTATTCCAGCGACCCAGGTTAGAAAACTTCGATTAAGAGCATAACCTCCAGTTAGTCCCATCATGTAGGCCTATGTAAGAGACCAGTTGTAGACTCCGGGCGACTGCTTTCTTGACATGAAACTGTTCTTATGATGAGACTAGATAACAGCTTTCTAATGGACAGAAAACCATGACTCTTGATCATGAGCGGACTGGTTACATCTGATTCCAGCTGATCATTGACGGAATAACGCACATGGTTCTAGTGCTCTTGCACAAATATAACAGCACTGGCAGCTGACTGTTCGATCTCGTGCAATTACGCGCGTGTACCTGACAAACGGCTGAAAAATCTGTTGTTTTTGTACCTTTCGAATCCAAAGCTTGTGGGACAGCTAATATTTGCGGTGCGGTAACTCGTTAAATTATGCAAAGGAAAAAGCCCTTATGAAAATGTTCCCTAAGCATTACGGAAGAATACAAATATTGCCATGCCAGGCCATCCTTAATATTTGATAAACCGAGCTGTCTATCTTACAGCAAGTCTATCAAAGTATATTGTTTCCAACAAAGACTCGCTTGCATTAACTACTGTATCGTGCTAATGATTAGGGAAAATATGAATATCAGTATGACATACACGAAGATGCGGTTGTGAAACCATACGAATTTGAATTGCAGATAGTCATTGTAAGTATATTTGATCAGCACTTTTTTATTAATAATTTTTTATTCTTTTATTCAATAGTTTTCCGTAAGTAAACATAGCTGTCGTATCTGCAAACACTAGAATAAGTATATCGTGTTCCGGTAGTCAAATCAGTTGTTTGACATAGCATGGTGTAACTGTTCACTGCGTCAGACACTACTGGATGCCAAATTCATGAAAATTCCAAGAATTACAAACGAAAATATCAGTTGACATTTACCAGTGAGATTGCAGAATCTTGCAAAATAATAGCTATGAATAAGTCAGTATTGGCTGCTAATTGTGATAAGACAAGGTACAACTTTTTAAGCACCCTTATGTACTGAATTGGTGGTCGTGTATTGCGAGCAGTTTTAGATTCACGGCATTGAAAAACTGCTTTCTTGACCAAAAGCTCCAGCTTGTAGATTTAATGGCCATATGAATATTAAGTATGGCTATGGATTTATCTGGAATGTATAGTTGAAAACTAAATAAGCATCTTACTAGCATTTTGATGTAAGAGTATATGAAACAGTAAGTGTTTCTACAATTTTCCTGTACATCTGATTGCAGCTCGCATCCCTTCAGGGTTCGCCATATTTTATTACCACACTGTGAACTTTTTAAAATGCGCATTTCGAAAATTTCACAATTCATGTAGGCCTATAATAAATACGTAAACACCGTGCTGAAATTGTAAGGAAATGGGGAATGTTCTCGACAGAAAGTTAAAAACTTCTGAACGCACAAACTTTTCCTCAATGATTGGATTTTTCCTGTGATTGTGTGAAGTGTAAACAATGCTTCAATATAATCATTTTTATTCAAACAACTTTAAGTTTTGCAAATATTATGGTAGATGACAAAACTGTATCACAAAATCAGACAATGATTACGTCCGAAAAGCTGAAAAACTGCGTAAAATATGGTGTCGAGATGACAACTAGATAAAATTTTTAACAACAGGCCATTTTCGATATAATGAAAATTATTAGCTAGTAACGTTTTGTAGAAATATTACTCATATTTTCTTTACCAAATCTCTGCATTAGTGCAATAATCTAGCCACTTAAATAAAATATATGAAATATCGCAAAAGGTTATTTTGTTGTTCCAAAACAAAGTTCGATTTGTTGTCCACAAAATTGTGGGCACATTTATACTACAACGGTTATCCACAAAGCTGAGTGGACATCTCCGCTACAATAACTTTGTGAATTGTTTTACTACAGAATCTGTTCACAAAGTTGTATGGACATCCCTACTACAACTGCTGTCTGCACTGCAACGTCTGTACTGAAACAGATATTTGCCGAACTGTGTGTACATCTTTACTACAACAGCTGTTCACAAAGCCGAGGAGACATGTATACTACAACGTCTATCCCCAGAGTCGTGTGGATATTTTTACTACAAATAGCTGTCCCCATACCCAACTTACTACAACATATGTTCAAAAAACTGCTGTGCACTAAAACTGTTTGCAAAACCGTGTGAACATATCTACTACAACAGCTGACCTCAGAGACGTACATCTCTATCACAACAGTCCTCAAAACCGTACGGACATCTTTACCACAACATGTGTCCTCAAAACCGCGTGAATATATTTCAATACTTCAACAAGATGTGTGGACATCTCTACTACATCAGCTGCCCATCAACTGGTGTGCATATCACTACTTCAAAGCCGTTCACAAAGCCGTGTGGACGTCTTTACTACAAAAGCTGTTCAAAAAGCCGTGTGCACATCCTAGGGGACTAGGGAACATCATCACTATAACAGCTATATATAACTGCGATCTGACAGAAGGCTCGGGCGAAGAGCAGTTCCTGGAGATAACGAACGATTATTAATATCATCAATTCATACGTCAACCAAAAACAAACAGACGGCAAATCAGAAACTCTGAATGTATGCGAACAAAACGAGTAATGTTCTTACATCCGGTGTAGCTCGTGTCGGAATATCAGACCATCACACATGCGACAGGGTCTTATCGTATTTCAAAAAGTTAAAGATTTGTAGGAGCTTACTTGGTCGGTAATTGGAGCCTTTACGGACCCGAAAGAGCAGCCCCTCAATCTGATGACAATACGGAGTCTAATGAGTTTCTGCAATGTCCAGATTCCGTGAACTTCCCGTCTATTAGTCAAGAGTGTGTGGAAAACGAAATCAAATCAATGTCGGACTTGATGGTATCAGTGTCAGACTTATAATGGCGTCATATCCTCTCATTTTACCTTCTCTGACATATGTTCTGAATTTTTCTTTACATACTGGAATAGTCCCAAGTGATTGGAAAACAGCCATTGCACCAAATTAAGAAAAATAAAAAGAGCAATCATAGTATATATAAACATAAGCTAGTCTCCCGAAAGAGAGAAGCAGTTCACAGTTTTCAATGAAGCCGGTAAGACATCATGATGTTCCAAATGCATCAAATTCGTGTCGCTGATCAATATTCTTAATCCATATGATTTTCGTTGTAAATCGTTATCCAGGGAATGATGTATCTCATCCACGCTTTGATTGTGATTGTTAATTTAAACATCATGAGGTTCCAGGGGCTAGGGGCTTCAATACTTGTTTTGCTGCTGGAAGGATATTTCTGTCGATATGACGGTTTGTTTCAAATATCTTGTTCTTGGTGAGGTCCAGCCAATCAGCTAGTACTGTAGGTTCAACTTTTTCTCGCTTTTTTTTGTTCCAGTGCATTCAGGACTATCTTCTAGTTCGCCTTTCGGTTTTCCTTCTCGGCTCTCTATATTAAGGTTTCTTTCGTCAAGAGTGTTTTTATGTCTTCATCACTCACTATATCAAGATTACTATTCGCAATATGTTTGCATGGTGTACAGGTATGGTGTTTGACGATTCATAATCACAACTATATCCTCCTGACGTGTATAAGTTCCAGTCAAACTCCTTGCCAGTATTAGAGTAATTGAATGTTTTGGTGGCTATAAATTTGGCATACTTATCTGAAATGCAAGGGGAGTCTCTGAACTTGCTGGATCATTCACGTTTAGTGGCAAATTTATTATGTCCAGTCCTTTATCCAAGTGGTTGAGTTTCAATAAAAGCCGGCCTTGGGATGTTTCGATCGTGTTCACCGGACGATACAATCGATACAAGCCTGTTAGGTCTCTCTAACTACTGCTTCCGTTTTATCCCAGACCTAAAAACAATCAAAGAATCACTCAGACTCCGGATCAAGAAAGACCAGAAATGGAACTGAGATCCGAGTCACGAAGACGCCTTTTCTGAATCAACGTTTCACTTCCGACCAATTAAATCGATTAAACTAATCTAACCAATTAAAACGCAACATAACATGGGTGGTGGAAAACGATGCCGACGTACTGACAAGCAGTCATATGACCCCACTGCCAAATGTACTGATTGCATATTTCTAAAAACATCACAAGAACCAAAATTGATACATGTGATGTTTTCTGTTCAAGCTAAGCTTTCGTTGTAGATATTCTTGTGGACATCTTGAATGGCATGACCACACTGTCCATAGCGCCGGCTTGAGCGGTATTAGATACACATATTTAAGGGCGATGCTGTCGTGACTTACTACGACCCGAAGAAAGAAGGTGTCGTCGATGCCAGCCCATTCGGTCTTGTTGTCATGTTAATACAGGTTGATTCAGACGACACGATGAAAGTTGTAGCCTATACCAGCCAATCACTTTCCGCAGTAGAGAAGAGTTACTCATAGATGGACTCATTCACTTTAGTTTGGTCATGCCAGAACTTCCACCTGTACGTCTACTGTAATTGATTTAAGATTATGACCGACGAGGAGACCTTGGAAACGATCTCCAGAAACCCATTATCGAAACCATCAATCAGAATTGAACGCTGCGTGTTCACTCTACAGACTATGAAGTGATCTACAGAATGCGAAAGAACAACCCTGCGGACTACATGTCCAACCTTCCGGATACGAAAGATAAACCAGCGCTTCATCAGTATCAAAAGTGTGCCAAAATATCTCACTTCAAGACATGAAAGCTGGAACCAGACGACATCCAACAATGCAACTGGCATCGAAAGCGATAGGTCAAGAAAAATGGCGTAAAGTCATCCACCATGCCAAAAATATAGAAACAGTCAAATTAACAGATCTTCAAGTAATCTCACGTTGCCAAAATGAACTGACTCTGACAACTTGACGAGAAATGTGTCATTCTTCAAACTTCTCCCATTAGCGGCCCAGCACAAGAACAACACTGATTCAATTGATGAGTTACACCTCTACCAACTTCGCATTCAGGAACAATCACCTACTCCGATAACTCAACATAATGAGACGAGACGATATCCCCAAATAATGAATGACAAACCTCCACGTTATCTTCAGACCTATGAATGATAACTTCAAATTTACTTCAATTTATTTTTTATCTCGCGGTTATGTTAATTTAGATGCTAATATCATTATTATTGAGGATGTACGCTGGTGGTTTTTGGTTTGGCAGCCATTTTGCCTGTTTCCCTATTGGGTTATCTCCTTTTCCTAGGTTGAGAGATAGGGATTTTCTTTAACAGCCTTCTAGCTGAGAATTTCGCACAGAAACATCCATTCAATTTGATAAATTTTAATAGACATTGTGATTATCTGCAAACAGTTAGATTACAAGAAAAAGTTACATAATATTTATATGAATTTTTCATGAATATGCTTCAAAACTAGGGCTATTCCCTAGGTTTTCTGGGTTATCAAATTGAGCATGGGTCAGTCCACTTAACGTTGCCTTCAGCTAAAAAATGCACACCAACCTATATTTTTTCTTTGTTTTTCCTCTTATTACACAATTATGAATGTAATTAACAACACACATTATCCAAAAAGTTAATTACCGTACTTTTATTTACCACCAGCGGACATCCTTAAAACAGATCTTTGGATTATGGACCTTTGGAATCTCTTTACAGACGACGTCTTTCCCATGAATGACGGATCTGACGTATTTATTAATACATTGTCATCCATGGAGTTCAGTGATTATTAATTTGACAACATGGACCGTGTTCGAACACGATGTTGCGATATTGACATGAACAACCCTATTCTTGGTCATTCGGGCACTTTTATCCATTCGAACATTTTTGCTGATGGCATTCATTATATATTCTGTTCCTGGTTTCGACCATTTGTGTTAAATGACCCGAGACTCAGTCCAGTTATTGGATATACAGTTAAATGTCATGATATGGTGTTCTTTAATGAACTGTTCAAATTGAGTTAACTTTGCATTACATATAAAGGGTTGAAAGAACACAAAGAACTAGTAATTGAACAGTATTTAGCTAAGCTTAGCTATTTAACTAAGTTTAATGGTCACGAGCTATCGCGTAGTGAATATCTCCTTCGTCACTTCACCTGACGAAGGTCACGAGCTTTCGCAGATAGTGGATATCTCCTTCGTCACTTCTCCTGACGAAGGAGATATCCACTATCTGCGAAAGCTCGTGACCATTAAACTTAGTCTTAAATGTGTCATCCTTTGTTATTCATTTAAACTATACACAGACTAACACGACCACCCCCAATTCCTATCAACCAGAACGTCTCATCTATGTGGGAGGTGATGTGACTGGTGGTTAGAGCGGTTGTCATGCATGGCCATTTGGCTGGTGCCATTGACGATTCGAGATCCAATCTTTAATTTCTTTCTTCAGTAATCTCTCAGATATTTCTGCCCATATATTATATATAAGTTATTAGGAGCTGAATAATAATTATTATAGCCGTTAGTTCTTACCTCCTGGCCTTTCTTCCTTTAGGCCATCTAGCTCCTTGCGCTCTTTTTTTATATTTTTATTTTTTTTTTTTTTTTATTTTTTTTTTTTTTATTCATAATAATCACAGACCTTGTGAAGTGAGCATGGCATTCGATATTGGACATTCGGTTTTGGTAGGTTCAGCTTAGCTGGATATCCAACCGAATGTGCAATATCGAATATCATGCTCACTTCACAAAATCTGTGAACAGGCCACTGGGCATTTATTTACAATGACCACGATTTTGCATATCCTTACACGCCCACATGGTCGAGGGTTTAGGATTTTGCAACACACATGTTCGAACGGGTTTTCTGTTCCAGAGCCAGACAAACAAATATATATACATATTTAACTAGAACATTTTCCAAGCTAACACGAACAGGACAACACACACACACAGAAACACACACACACGCACACACACACGTGCCGCTGCATCCAAAATCACAAATAAACCAATTTTGGAAGAAACAACTTTTTACCGTTCGCTATCTCCACCGAACTGATAAAAATAAAAGAAACAGATTTATTAAGTCAATTTTTCATAAGATACCAAAAGGTTAATACTGCTTAGTGGTTACGCCAGGGGACGCCACTTCTGAGCGAAGATGGAGAGATTCTTATTTTTTGTAATGATATACCTCTCAATATCTCTGGTTCTGATCACAGTGTCCCTTAAACCATCGAAAGCAGGCTTCAGATCGTAATATCTACATCTGTATATATATTGTTTACCGAGTAACAACAGGTGATCGTTAAGAACAGATCCTGTATTACCCAGGATTACTTGGGATCCGGACGGCTCCTCCATATGAATTTCTACTTCATTTGATCATGTATGAAGATTGCTCCAAATTGCTCTCGAATAAATACATTCATAAAACAAATGCAGGATACTTTCTTTCTCTTGGTTACAGAAGGTACACATATCGGTATCGGTTTTACCCCATAATTTTAAAAGAGAGTTGGTTACAAGTATTCTGTGAATGATTTGGTATTGAAAATATTGTTGGGTGGTGTCCATTGAGGTACTATAAATGCAGCTGTATATTGAAGTCCAAGGCAATTCTTTTGAATTTAGTTCATCTTCCCATTTCTCCTGATTTCGTTGCGGTTTGATTTCAATCTTTTTAATAAGTATACTGTAAATAAATTTTAAGCATGTTTGATTCATTAATCGTCTGTACTTCTCGTTGATTCCTAATATTTTTAATAAAAGAACCGTTTTTTTTACATTTCTACGTTTTTCATTCGATATATTGTGAATTATTGCACAATGAAGGATGAAATAGATAGGTTTGATTCCAAATTTAGTCTGGAATTCACTGAATTTTAGAAAACGTGTACCATCCTCATTTAAGAGATCAGTAATATAGGATGCACCCACATCCACCCAGCGGCGTATATCATTCCACTCTGATATCGGAACAAGGTCAAACAGAAGATTGTTGTAGTTTTTGTCTTTTGCTTCGCAATATTCCACACATTCTGCCCATGATCTGAGTGTGTCACACCAGAACGGGTTTTTTATTTGTTTTTGAACTGCATATATGCTTGCAGAATCTAGACACCAAACATCATGACTAGCAGGCCGCAATATGTTTTTTACCAATGTCCCAAAAATGCCGTTGTCCTCCACTACTCTCTTTACCCACTTCACCTTCAGATATGATGCAAAAACTTGAAAATTTATCATAGCCAATCCGCCTTCCGTTTTGGACATAATGATTGTTTTTCGTTTTATTTTGTCTTGTTTACCGTTCCATATGAACTGGAAAAGGCTTTTTTCTAAATTTGCTATAAAAGTTGTATTAGGGTTTGGTAGGACTGAAAATAGGTGTACTAAAAGCGGAAGAACATGTGTTTTAATAACTGTAATTTTGCCAATAGGTGTTAGATTTCTTCTGAACCAGCTTCCTAAAATTTTCTTAATAGAGGTCATTTTATCGTTATAATTTCTTTCAACAGTATCATTCATGTTGGGGTAAAGCCAGATACCAAGTAGCTTACATCCTCCCGGATCCCAGTTTATCCTGTAACGAGGACATAGTTTGACAGTACTACCTTTTTTCTGGCCTATCCACACTGCGATTGACTTATCTACGTTGAGGTATAATCCAGATGAAGAAGAGAACTTATTCAAGAGACCCATGGCTGCTTCAAGAGATTCTCTCGAACCGCCGAGAATCAAAGTAGTATCATCAGCATATTGCTGAATTTTTATTTCTGTGTTTTCTATTGTTATTCCTTTGATATTTTTGTCCTGTTTAACGGCGATAGCAAGGGTCTCCGCAACAAGAATAAAAATATATGGAGATATCGGGTCCCCCTGTCGACAACCCCGTTGTAAATTGAAAAATTCAGAGATATACCCATTATTTACAACACCGCTCTTGCTACCATTTTGGAATGTCTTGATCCACCGTATAATATTATTCCCAAAATTAAAAGATAAAAGGCATCTTTCTATATAGTTCCAAGACACAGAGTCAAAGGCCTTTTCAAAATCGATCAAGAAGAGTAGACCAGGAATACTGTTTTCCTCAGTATGATTTATAAGATCAAACAAAAGTCTAGTTATTTCCCCGATATACCTTCCCTTCATGAACCCCTTTTGTGTTTCGTCAATTATTGATGGTAAAACTTCCCGTATTCTGTTAGCTATATAAGTTGATATAATTTTGTAATCTATATTTAATAGTGATATTGGGCGCCAGTTTTTAATAAATTTTCTATTTTTACCTTCCTTTGGTAGGCATGATATGTAGCTCTGCTGCTGAAACGATGATAATATTCCCGTTTCGAATGATTGATTTGCTGAGCGTAAAAGAAATACCCCGAGTTCGTCCCAAAAACATCTATAAAATTCTATGGGGAAGCCATCTGATCCGGGAGATTTTCCAATTTTCATGTTTTTCGTTGCGTTAGTTAGTTCATTTAAAGTGAGTCTCCCTTCACATGAATGTTGCTCTTCATCTGATAGTTTGACAGAGTGGATCAGAAAGAGATTATCATCAGTATCATTTGAATCATCTCGTGCGGAGTACAGTTTATTATAAAAAGATTTGAGTTCTCTTAAAATATCTTCTGAAGTATCAACAGTTCCCGTCTCTGTTTCTAGTTCTGATATTGTTTTCACGATGTAGTTTCTCCTTTCTAATGAAGGAAAATAAGACGAGTTTTTCTCGCTATATTCAACAATATTTGCTTTGGACCGGATTATCGCCCCTTCCACCTTCCAGGACCTGGTGTCTTCTAGGTCCTTTTTTAACTTGTCCAACTGTTCCTTTATTTCATATATAGAGTCATTCGACGCGAGACATATTTCTTTTTCTTTTTCAACAATGTCCTTTTCAATTTCCTTTTCTTTTTTGATATTTTCTTTCTTTTTGGCAACTGAGAACGGGATGGTTACGCTTCTGATTTGCGTTTTCAGAAATTCAAAAAAGCTTTGGTCATCAATATTAAGATGGACATTTTCCAAATCGCTTATGTCGCCAGACTCATAACACTGTGCTAGTGAGCCTTCAACGGTCTTCTTCACTAATTTTGTATAACTTGGATCACCGAGTAGGGTGGTATTAAATTTCCAGTACCCAGGTCCTCGCTTACGACGTGCGAAACAGTATTTAAGTTTGCTGCAAGAATGATCGGACCTATAAGAGATACCGATGTCTGATTGTGCGCCCTGGATATAAATATCATTGGATACAAGAAAATAATCAAGTCGACTTTGCTTTATTCCCGATCTTGTATTTTGTCGCCAAGTATAACGGCGGGACAATGAGTTTTGTTCTCTCCAGATATCTACGAGATCAAGTTGATTTTTTGTATCCAGTACCTCAAGTCTTGCCTTAGGATTATTAATACGAGCATAGTTGTATGTGTCCAGAGTAAAATCTTGGACTAAATTCCAATCTCCATTGATGATTATTGTTCATTCCCCATATCTTTTATTATTTGGAAAAAATGCGAGTAAAAATTGGGGTCGTCGACATTGGGCCCATATACACTAGCGATAGTCAATTTGGTGTCTTGTAATGTTATGTCAAGACCAATAAATCTGCCATTTTCATCGACAGTCGAGTTATGAAAGATGACGTCAATATTGTCTTTGAACAAGATAGCCACTCCTGTACTATTGGATGTCCCATGACTAAAAAGGAATATATTTTTCCCCCCAATCCTTTTCCCATGTTTCTTCGGTTTCCTTGCAGCCATGAGTCCCTTGTAGACATATAATAGAACAATTCTTCTTCCTCAGCCAGTGAAACATGTCAACGCGTTTTTTGCGTTCCGAATGTAATCCCCTGACGTTCATAGATAGAATAATTATGTCACTGAAGACTCATTTACAACACAAATTATCTTTTAACAAAAGGTGGAGTTCCAGATATTACTTAAGATAACGGTACATGAAAAGGGACACGGAGCTGCACATGACAAACAACAAAAACAATTATAGACAGACAGTGACGTGATCATAATAGGTGAGAGCAAACGTCAGCTTGGCCCGCGCCTGGTCTTGACATTTTGAGCTGAACTTGCGATACGGATTTGATATTTTTGGAACATCATGATGTCTTGCCGGCATCATTGAAAACTGTTGACCGCTTCTCTCTTGCAGGAAACAAGCCTATGTTTATGTATACTATGATTGTCTTTTTGAATTTGGTGCTAATACTGTTATATGGAATATGGAATAGGTCTTTGGATTATGGACGCGGATATTCTCTAATGGACGACGGCTGAATTATGGATGACGGACTAGACGCTTGTAATTACAAGAATAACTAAAAGCCCACTGTCAAACTTCTGGTAGCGCTTCATGTTTTTCGAGACTCTTTACTGTGAGCATCTGCAGTCTAAACCGTGTGTATTTTTCTGTATGAAATTTTTTTTGGTGAATAATTGAAGAAAACATTTCAATTCTCAAAAAAAGAAAAGCTTCACAACACCTGGATATTAATGTACAAGAGTGAGCTTCAACATTCATCAGCAAACCATCGTTCATGAAGAATCACAAGAGTCAGAAGACACTATTAGCATGAAAACAGGCATTAAAAAAACAAAGCTTTTTTGCAAATGAGAAGAGTTCAGCAGTTTTTAATGGCGCCAGCAAGACCTCATACTTTACTTTTTAATTGCGACTGTTCATATGATCATCATGGAGAACTGGTATCACACGAACTTCTGGATTATTAAGCTATATTGGCCATATACGGGTGTCAGATATGAAACCCAAACTTAAATTTGCTAAAGTCTGTCCATTTTAATTTATTTCTAAAAATCAACAGAATACTTCGAATAAATTATCTTTTTTCCAGCGTGCATTCGAAATTAAAAACTTATGATATTACTTCTCTGCTATTCATAATCTATGACGGTATAAATAAATTTGTCTTGATCTCTTCCGCCCTATGCAATTGACCTTCGTCAGAGGAAACACGTATTATGGTTTTTTTTACAGAGATAAATCAAAAGTTATTTGAAACGTCATTGATTATCATTTCATCTTGTTATACACCCTGCAATAAAGAAACTTTCCTCTGAGCCACCCGTTGAGTGCCAAATTGGATGACTAACTGAAATGGACAGACATTAGCTTAGCTAAATAATCGTTGCCACTACAACAACCCCTCTAGCTAAATAATCGTTACCACTACAATAATCCCGCTAGCTAACTAATCGTTACCATTACTACAATCCCTCTAGCTAACTAATCGTTATCATTACTACAATCCCGCTAGCTCAATAATCGTTACCACTACAACAGTCCCTCTAGTTAACTAATCCTAACAACTACTACAATCCCTCTAGCTAAATAATCGTTACCACTACAACAATCCCTCTAGCTAACTAATCGTTACCACTACTACAATCCCCCTAGCTAACTAATCGTTACCACTACAACAATCCCTCTCATTTCACTACTGTCTTTTTGCATTTCGTTGATACAGAATTGTGTGGACAGCCATTCTCATCGGTCTGGTGGTGGCTTTCATAATAGTAATGAGAAATCAAATTGAGATAGTCAAGAGCAATCCCACATTGACCAAAGTCAATGTCCGCTATGCCAAAAAATTAAAATTCCCCGGAGTGACTATTTGTAGCCGTGACAGGCTCCAGCGAGAGGCGTACGGTGAAAGAGACTTCGATTGGGAAGTATATGAGAAATATATGACTTTAAATCTGACGTTTTTTGAATCCTTATCCACCGAAGAGTATGGAAAGATCAACATGCCAAGAATACTGAAGAAAGTCTACAAGACACAAAGCAACATTGTCAGCAGCTGTTTGTTCGAGAACAGATTCAATTGTCTTCCCAACGTCAAAGAGCTGATAACACAGGATGGGAAATGTTTTACTGTTAACGCTAATTTCAAAGATGACACGAACAGAAAAGTGGATGGAAAGGGCAATACGGATTTTGTTTCCAAACTCGCCGGACCAACAGGGGGTTTAGTTTTGAATTTGAACCTTTCGACAGTAAACGATCCCTCCCGAAACGGTGCGATGGTGAGTACACAAGTGGCATTGCTCCTATCTTATCAACAGCCATTTGATAGAACAAAGTTTTGTAGAAATACAGTCTCGTATCGGGGTTAAATGAACTTCAGGTATGTTCTTTCACGGTACTATTTTGGTGAAATAACTTACAGAGTAACACAGAAGTATAAGGAAGTTCCCATGAAAGTGAAAACAAATGTTACTCATAGCTAAAATATCAACAATTCACGGCAATCACAGACGCATACCTGTTGGGTTCGAGTATACGCACTTTGTTTTCGAGGGTATCTTCTTGATATATATCTTCCCACTTTTTATGTTCGGAAATTATCATTAATGTCAAAGGTTATCAATCCCTCAATTGGGTCGATACTTCATTTGAGGAAGCTCGAGAGAAGCAATCTTTCCTTAATCGTGTTTGTGGCACAGTGGACAATTTATGTCTTCCAACCGACAGTTTCCATCGTCACAATCTTTCTTCAGAGTAAATGTGTGCAGCATTACAATGAACCCAATCGTGTTCGTGGTTTAATTTGTTATCACAAATATTTATTTCTCTCTGTACAGCAGAATGCAACGGCGCAATGGACAATTGTATGTCGTTTTTCTTGCAACACTTTGTAACATCACAATGAACCCAGTAATGTTAAGGGATAAATGTTCATTCAACGGTATGGAACGGTATCATCACAAATACTATTTTTATTTGTACGATAGAATGCAACGGCACAATGGACAAATTAATAGTGTCTTTCTTCCACCCGGCAGTTTCCAATGTGACAATTTAAAGCGGCACTTTACAACATCACAATGAACATTTCTCATCATATATATTACTTTTTTGTACGGCAGAATCCACCGGAACAATGGGCAATTTAAGGGACACATTCTTCAAGCGGCAATTTCCAACAGTGCAATCTTGACCGTCTTTCTTAATTCAGAGTGGCACTTTGCAGCCTCACAATGTACCTATTTGTTTATAGTTTAATTTCTCATCATAACTATTACTTTTTCTCTGTACTTTTCTCCCTAACCCTGTTTTTAAACTGGACTGCACATACATTCCTACATAATGATGGATTAAATATTTAGTATTTGGTCCTGTTTTTGCAGCTGCACTGACACATTATCTGTCCCTTATCCCCAAGGCCAAGTTTTGTGTGCTTATCCCAGGTACACTATTTGGTTGCCCAGCAACTGTGTTTAGCTCTGTGTTTATTCTACACACACCCTAGATGTGTATTCTGGCATGACACATGTTTATCTGGTATAATCCAGATAAGGTCCCCTCTTTTCAATATCAATTTTTTCAATATCAGTCTACCTTGCAGCATCGCTCATGGTCAGATCATCTATGTCTCGCTCTGCACTTATTAGAGCATTTCCACAAAGTGGATGCTCTTATGTTTTCATGAGAAACGGCTCCGCCGGATCTGCCGGCGCCGCCGCCGCCGCCGCCGCCACTTCAAACGTGAATATCTCTGAAACCGTTAAATATTTTCAGGTCAGACTTTGTGTGCTATCTCCTTAGGCCTGGGAAATTTGTCAGGTTGTGTTTTGATAGCCGCTGCTCACCACTAGGTGGCGTTGTAGTCAGAGCATAGGTGAACCTTTCTGTGACGATTTCCTCTGAACCGCTTGCCCGATTTCTTTGAAATTTTATTACAGTGGTCTTGAAGGATAGGCAATTTGCTGAAAAGGTTTTGGTGTAGCTGGCATAATTTTTAAGGCAAGTTTTTTGCGTCTCAAAAATTTACCAATTCGCTTGAAGAAATATTTAAAAACTGTTCTATTCTAGGCTGCCAAGCATAAATATAGGATTGCTGACATGATAATTCCCTTTCGGTGGGAACCAAATTGCCATTCAAATGAAAAATCTCAATTATCTGACTTAACATCAAAACCGTCTTGATTAATTTTTTTTTTCATTGAACCCTTATGTGCCTTCTCCCTGGGGCTTTAGATTTCACCTGCTTGTTTTTCGTTGTATTTGGTCATCAATATGTGGCAATATAGACTTGAATTCAGGTAAACATGTATAACACGATATCTTCTAAACAACTTGTTTGATTTCCATGAAATTTGGGTATAATTATCTTGCAAGCCAGGCAAAGGACCGACAAGATTCTGGTGATGTTCGCGAAAACATGAAGGCACGTTTTTGCGTCTCAAAATGAGATTTTTTCCACAAAAATGGAAATTTACTTCTTTGAATCTGGAAAAAGTAATTCTAATTTGCCTAACATGAATATAACATTCCCAATGTTATAATTCACATCCCTTGTAAGCCACATGACCATTTTTTTTAATACGTGAAATTCTCAGGACTTAGTCCAATACCTACAATTTCAGGCCAGATCTGCGGATTTTGCTTCATCGTGTAGCTTTGTGATATTTATTCATCATTGGGTAGCACTACAGACAGTAGACTTATACAGCACAAGTTTATTATTGTGATCTTGTTAGACAGACAAAGGATTTAAAAAAAATTGACCTCCCATATGGATTTCGTGACCCATCAACATAATGCTTCATTTATATTTCATAATGCATTTTTTTTTACAATTCATAATTTAATTAACATTATAGTTTAAAAATGGATTGAAAGGACATTGGTGCTGCTAACACTGGCAATATATGTGGCAGTGGGGGTTTTTACAGCTAAATATAACTAAGTCTAGGTTAAATCAGACCCTGCTTACACACAAAAATGCTAAAATGTGGTCAGAGAAAACAATTTGCTATAAGTCTGGTGTGATACTGTATGAAGAATTGCAAGGATTTAAGACCTACACTTGCAGGCCTACACTATCAGCTAGGCCTACATAGTGTATACCTGTACATGTATGTTGTGCATTAAAGTGGTTAATCTGAAGTGGTTGACTTATTGCATAATGCAATAACATAAGGAGACTAGTGATTGTGTCAACAAAGTAAACAGAATCAGTGCCTCTTCTCTCCCCAATGGTGATAATAATAATCTGATCCTGTTTGAACAGTGGTATGGTTATCCCAATAACACTTGTTTAGTCTCAAGTGACTTTGAAGCCCTTGGCTTCCAGATGTCTGGAGAAGCATTCTGGCCAATTTTCAATGAGTAAAATCACAAATTATCACTTCGTTAATGCTCATTTGTTTGTTGTTTATGTGAAGATCCCCAGAATTTGCTTCAAACTTGAGAGGTGAAATGGCACATTGCACCATTGCATTTTGACAGCATAATTATACAACTGTTAACTATTTTTTAGACTGAAAAATTGGAAAGATTTTTGAAGTGGAACTTCTACGTTCCTGCTATATGGCACATCTCACCTGGGAAATTTTTGTATATAATTTAAGTAAAATGGTTCTGGTGCATTTTGGCAGAATATTTAGACTTCGAAGATAATATGGAATGATGCCTCAAATGGAACTGAATTGTCCATGTCATCTGTGTCTCTATCTGTCTGTCTGTTCATCTTTCTGGTCATACCACATATGCAGATAGTGATGGATCAGAAGCCTTATGAAAATGACTTCACCTGTTTTATTAAGGTTAAATGTAACATTAGCAGTAATTTTTAAAGAAGTTAAGTGTGGCTCTCCAAATTCATAATACATGTGCAATTGGTGACTGACTAGAAGCCTATCCAGTTGACTAAACCTATTTTTTCAAGGTTATATACTTTATATTATGATATAACATGAAATATAGCTTGGCTTTCTAAATTAATACCACATATGCAACTGATGATGGACCCCGGAGTGCATGAATATGTCTGACTTCAAAAACTGTATGTTAAGTCACATACTTTTAGCTGTCAACAAACGCTTAAAAATCTAACATTCTTATCATCAACATTGTGGTTGTTCGCGTGTGTTGCAACAGCCCCATGCTTCAACAGTAAATTAAACCATGACATATCGGCTGAACTGGTGAAACATCCACCATTTTCAAGCTCTGACATACCACGTCACTTTCAGAATATGGTACCATGACACAGTGATAGATCACACAGCCAGTGAAGGTTCCCGATTTATGTTGAATGCCGTTGTTGCCTAAGTACTATTAGCAGCATTGCTTCAATGCATTTTGCTGAGAAGAACAGGACTTTAATAATGTGATGTTTAGCACTGTAATATCACTTGTCTTTATTGCACCATGTAAGCAACCTGTCTGTGTCTTGTGCACTGTCCTCAGTGTTTTATTGGGTGGATGGAGGGTGGCTGGTTCCATGCTGCTTCAAACATTTCTTCTTTGAAGTAGCAGGAACACAGCTGGGCTGGGTGGTGCTTAGTTGGTTCGTCGTGATATAGCTGAAATATTGTTGAAAGCTACGTTAAATTCTGTTCACTCACTCACTGTAAGCGACCTGTGTGTGTCTTGTGTGCTATCCTCAGAGTTTTATAGGTTGGATGGAGGTTATCTGTTTCCATGCTGCTTCAAAGATGTCGTCTTTAAAGTAACAGGAATGCAACTTCACTTGGCTGGGTGGTGCTTAGTTGGTTCGTCGCGATATAGCTGAAATATGGTTGAAAGCGACGTTAAATTCTATCCACTCACTATTAGCAGCATTTTACAACAACAACAGTTCGCTGACTTCCAGTTGTCTCATTTTTATACGCCCGCCCAAAAGGCGGTCGTATTATGTGATGGCGGTTTCCGTCCGTCTGTCCGTCTGTCCGGTTCTCGTGTCCGGTCTATATCTGGGGCAGTTTACTATCCACAGCTCCAATTTTTGGTGAGTGGATACCCTACGGGGAGACGATGTGTCGCATACTAAAATGAAGGTCGAGGTCACAGGTCAAAGGTCACTGGCCTAAAAAACAGGAAACCACTGAAGTGTTCGTGTCCGGTCTATATCCGTGAACGTTTTCTGTCCACAGTTGCAATTTTTTGTGAGTGGATACGCCAGATGGAGACGATGTGTCGCGTACCAAAATTGAGGTCGAGGTCAGAGGTCAAAGGTCACTGTTGCCAAATATCAGGAAATCATTGATCGTTGACAGTTTTCTATCTACAGTTCTAATTTTTGGTGAGTGGATGCCCTAGGGGGAGAACGATGTGTTGCATATTAAATGTAGGTCAAGGTCAGAGGTCAAAGGTCAGTGTGATCGAAAAATCAGGAAATCGTTTAAAATTTCTATTTTTTTGTGAGTGGATTCAATAGGCGGAAACGAAGCGATGCATACCAAAAATTAGGTCAAGGTCAAAGGTCACCGAACCCAAAATTAGGAAATTATTAAAAATAACATTTTTTGTGTCAGTAGATACATTGAGGGACATAAGGTGTCACATACCAAAATGTAGGTCAAGGTCAAAGTTCAAGGTCACTGTGACCCCAAAATCGTGAAATTGTTAAAAATCATGACTTTTTGTGTTCATTGAGAAATTGGGGGGAGACGGTTTGTCATGTACCAAAATTTAGGCCAAGGTCAAAGGTCAAGGTCACTGTGACCCCAAAATCAGGAAATCATTAAAAATCATGATTTTTTGTGTGCATTGATAGATTGAGGGAAGACGATGTGTTGTGTACCAAAATTGAGGTCAAGGTCAAAGGTCAAGGTCACTGTGACCCCAAAATCAAGAAATCATTAAAAGTCACATTTTCATACGCCTCTCGAAGACGAGGTCGTGTAATGCGATGTTGCGTTCTGTCCATTCATCCATAATTTTTAACATTTGTTGTCCATGCGATAGCTCTAGTTTCAAGGTATGGATTGGTACCAAACTTTGAGTATACCTTACTCGCATGGCAAAGTGGAGCCATACATATGAGATCAATTTATCAAAGGTCTAGGTCGCAGTCCCCCAAAACTGAATCGAGCTTAGCTGACTAAATGTGTTGGAATATTGTTGGAATATTCGAAGTTCTTTCCCCTGCATTTATATGGTATTGTCCTGTGGAGTTGTCTCCCATGTTTGAATCGCTTCATTTAGTTAAACTGTTGTGAAATAAAAACCATACATTTACTAATTTAACGGGGAGAGGAATCCTTTATGAACTTTACGCCTGTTTAGTAACTCAAGAACAAAGGTTTACTTCATCTCTTTCTTCTTCCTTCATGAAAAATTCTCTCGTCTGAAAGGAATCCATTTGCAGGAAAACTACTATTTTCTTGTGTTTGACTATTGTCGATTTCAGTGTGGGATATGTGAGCTCTAAGCTCTTGCTTCAAGGTCAACTAGTTACCAAGAGTTGAGCTCATTTTAGTTTATCATTCAATAATATAAGATGTGATATATGTTACATTCTTGTAAGCAAAAAATTGTAGACCTTTCTCTGGATTGCTAGATCAATTGGAAGCAAGGCTATTAAACAACCTTGAAATTTGAACCAATGTAATTCCAGATATGCGGGCGTATATTGAAGCCCCTTGGGCTCTTGTTATTTGCTGGCATTGTTTCAGATAGAATACAACAGCTTATTTCATACAATCAGGAATGAAAAAAAAGGTTGAAATCTTAATGGTCCAACTTTCGTAGAGAAATAAAAGGGGAAATTTGAAATTTTATTTTTATTCTGATATTCAATTTTTCAATGTTGGCGGGTTCGTGAAACGCAAAATTAAGTTTTGTACTGCCTCACACTGGGTTTCGC
This sequence comes from Hanleya hanleyi, assembly GCA_036873755.1. NCBI lineage: Eukaryota > Metazoa > Mollusca > Polyplacophora > Lepidopleurida > Hanleyidae > Hanleya > Hanleya hanleyi. Next base: position 26,138 of record JAVTVY010016993.1, on the reverse strand, counting down.
CCATTAGTAAAGAAATCCCTTCTCAGAGGCGCTACTGCCAAGGATGATTCCCGATTGCTCATCTTCCATGGGTATATGCCCCACCCTCTGTCCCATTCTTAAAAAATTGCCACACCTATTATGTAGAGGGTGTGCCCATTTTAGGGAGATCTAAACCCTGTGAGTACCAATTTATGTGTTACACATGTATTCGGGGAAATGCTCTTCTCCCGTGTTTCACACGAGCTTTAATTCACCATGGAATCATAACCCTGTTTCTAAACTGGACTGCACATACATTCCTACATAATTCCGTTTCAACCTTCGAATACACCAACATTCCTCCCCACCTAGATGTGACACTGGGCCAGACAGGCATTGCTACCTTTCACGGCTTTGACATTGGACTACACATACGTTTCTCTCCAACCCCGATTTAACCACACATACGCTCCTTCCTAATGTCGCTTTGAAACTGGACTACATGGACGTTCCTCTTTAACCTCGCTTTGCCAATAGAATATATGAACATTCCTTCGTAAGGCTGCTTTGGCAGTCAACTACACATATATTCCTCCTTAACACCACTTTGACACTAGACTACACACACATTCCTCTTTATCACCGCTTTAAGCCTGGATTACATGAACATTATTCCCTAACCCTGCTTGACACTGGTACTGGTCCACACATACTTTCCTGCCTATAAACCCGTTTCAACACTGGATTACAAATACGTCTCTCCCTATAACTGTAGCTTGATTCTCGACTACACCTTCATTCCTTCCTAACCACGCCTTGGCACTGGACTACCTATATATTCCTCCCACTTTGACACAGGATTACATGTATATATATATATATATATATAGTGAAAGGCAAAAGAGTCAAACGAGAAGAAATATAAATGAAAAAAGATTAACTGCCAACACGGTCACATAGCTCTGATGCGCATTTCTGCTGTTTTACTTCAGCTTCTTCAGAGAGCAAGTAATATTATTTTCATTAGTGGGCTTTTTATAGCATAATTATATAACAACAAAATGGCCATAGTAACAAACAAGTAATGACATAAAGCTCAATCGTATTCGGTGCAGTAAACACTAGAAATTGTCCGAACATGTACGGATTAACTTATTTCGTCATTAGCTCGCATTATGATAATCTCTAGGGTAAATGGCGGTACATAATATTGTGAGTCAATTAAGCGGTTATAAATCTCAGTGTAACATGCAAACCAATATTAGTATAATGTTACAAGGTTGGCATTTTATATACATTAAATATAGATATGATTTGCATAGTATATATATATATATTCCTGCCTTATTCCGCTTTGACTACAGGAATAATTTTTCTACCCCGGCTTAAACACTGGACTACACTAACATCCCTGCCTAACCTCGCTTGGCTCTGGAATACACATACTGAGAAATTTTAATGAGTTTTCTTCTTTTGTTGTTTCGGCTAGCGTCGTCACTCAATGGTTCACTTTTCTCATAACCATAAAAACGACTGTCGTAGGTAAGATCTAGTGTTGCTCTAGATAGAAAGATGACGCAAGAAAACCCGATGATGAAGCCGAGATTGATTTTATTCAATCCTCCAAGTTCCAATAATACAAGTATACGCAATTGAAACAATAACCAGCAGTAGATCACAATCAAAGTTCTTGTAGACAGATCGTATAGTCTAAATATCAAGTCAAGATGTTATATGACTTCTGAGACAAAACGCCAACTGTCTCAGGAGACCAAGATGTTAAAAGTCTAACCTAGTGTACTATACATCAAGCTTTTATACAGTCGAGTAAACAAAACACTTAACATAGGCTTGGTCTAATCTCCAGTTTCTCACAATTCAAACACTTAATTAAGGGATCTACCGGAATGACACTTGAGCTCTGCTTACACTGATACAGGCTGGCATGTTTAACCAAAATGATTCAAATAGCATACATGTATATTATATTAAATGGAAGACAATGTATCTATATGCATTTCTCTAACATGCAGCGTGAATCTAGTTTATATTTGAGTATACAATTAAATCTGAAGTGCCAAATTATGGCTCGTACCAGCTACTAATTATCAGCTTATCTTTAACGGTCCGTGTTTCCCTGCACATGTAGATAAAATTAATTCAAGTGCAAGTTTCCATTTATACAGGATGCAGGAAACCTGACCCTAATTCAACCTCTGGTTAACATCTCTGAGGTTAATCGGGACTCCTCTCTGCAACGCGTACATGCACATATTAAAATGACAAATTAGCCAAACACGAGATATATATATGATTTTCTATATAATAACCTAATCAAAATATAAATGAGCCTAAAACCTTCATTATCTCATTCGATATTTTACATACCTCCGTTGCCACACGTTAATTGTTAGTTCTCCCAACAACAATTAACTCATATACTATCAATCAATATATAGCAAATATCATATGGTATCATGCAGGAAAAAGGACTTATAATAGAACGGTTACAACTTAAAAATCAAAAATAGATATATCAGATACCAAAGAATAAAAATGAAAAGATCAATTGACATGTTCCAAATGTTATATTAGCAATTACAAGCGTCTAGACAAACAAAAGCAAAATTATCAAATCATGAATTAATACTAGGTTAAAATAAGCCATTAAAAAGATGGTCAGGGAAATATGAAACCAAATAAATGCTTTTAAGGCGTGCACTCCTCTAACGTTCACTTGAAATTTCACATACCTTCCCTACCGGAAGTTAGATGGTCATCTCGGCCAAAACAACATCTAACTAATTTAGATAAAACCAGTAGTAATTCATGACTGAGAAAATTCAAACCCACAAGTTGATTGAACTTGGGGTACATCTTGTAATACAACATCATCATTAGCGGGTGATGGTACAGAAGTGGAGCGCTCTAGAGACTTGGACAAACAATGTGCAAAACAACAAGAACATAAGTTGTAACGTTTCATAATCCGGACAATAATAAAAACAAGTATGCATACTAAAATTGTCAAAATCTCATCGCTTGCCGATTCGTTAGCCTTCAAACCTTAATCACGCACAGCGGCATCTCTACAAACATGGGCCGCATCGCGCCCTGAATCAAAATTTGATTCCACGTCTGAACAAAATTCAGTTATTCGTCAAAATACTAGGTCAACAATTGTTAGTCAAAAATGAAACTCATTTGCACCTATGCTTAATCAAAACTTCTCGTTAACCACTCAACGTTTGCAACTGGTCATGGCGCCAATGAGAAATTTTAATGAGTTTTCTTCTTTTGTTGTTTCGGCTAGCGTCGTCACTCAATGGTTCACTTTTCTCATAACCATAAAAACGACTGTCGTAGATAAGATCTAATGTTGCTCTAGATAGAAAGATGACGCAAGAAAACCCGATGATGAAGCCGAGATTGATTTTATTCAATCCTCCAAGTTCCAATAATACAAGTATACGCAATTGAAACTAGAGGTTCCGCTTTGACCCTTGGGTTGCCGCTCCGGCATGAAGCCTATGCTGGTTGTTTTTTTAAGCAAAAACATACGTCTCCCCCAACCTCCCACCTTGCGTTGAGTGGGCAATAAGTGTCAAGTAGTTCTCCTGATATCTTGCCGACAAGGTCTGTATATACATGTACAATTAGATGAATGGATGGACGGACAATGGACAAGGATAAATGCACGCACAAACCAAAATCTAATCAAATGAGGGGCTATTCCAATGAACCTTCCAAGTTTGGTGAACTTCTGTTCAGTAGTTCTCAAGATATCTTGCAGACAAGGCCTGTATAAACATGTACATGAAGATGGACGGACGGACGGACGATGGACACGGATGAACGCACACACACACCAAAACCTAAACAAATGAGAGGCTATCCCAATGAAGCTTCCATCCAAGTTTGGTGAAATTCCGTCCAGTAGTTTCAGGATATCTTGCAGACAAGGCCTGTATATACATGTACAAGAAGATGGACGGACACCAAACACGGATGAATGCACGCACACACACCAAAACCTAATCAAATGAGGGGACTATCCCACTGAAGCTTCTGTCCAAGTTTGGTGAAATTCCGTCCAATAGTTCTCAAGATATCTTGCAAACAAGGCCTGTATATACATGTACAAGTAGATGGATGGACGGACGCCGGACACGGATGAATGCACACACACACACACCAACACTTAATCAACTGACGGGGCTATCCCACTGAAGCTTCCATCCAAGTTTGGTGAAATTCCGTCCAGTAGTTCTCAAGATATCTTGCAGACAAGGCCTGTATATACATGTACAAGTAGATGGACGGACGGACGCGCACTGGGTGAAATGTACTGGTTTCCAAAAATGCGGATTCTTGGCGGAAACCAGTTGGAAACTGTAACACCCCATTTCCAGCCTGTTTCCGCAATGCGGAAACCAGTGGAAACAGGTGTTTTGGTTTCCGCCAAGAATCCGGTGCACGGAAACTGGACAGAAACCTGTTGTCAAATTTCCGCCCAGATTACGCTTCAGCGGAAACGGGTGGGAAACTGATGTTAGTTTCCGCTCTGTTTCAAATGCATCGGAAATGGACTGTAAACTGGTACTGGAGTTTCCGACCTGTTTCCGCTCGAGCAGAAACAGCTTGGAAACCAACGCGAGTTTCCCCCATGTTTCCAATCCAGCGGAAATAGACCGGAAACTGCTATTCAACTTTCCAGTCGGTTTCCGCTTGAGCAGAAACAGATCGGAAACCGACCTAGGTTTTTGTCCAGTTTCCGTGTACCGGAATCTTGGCGGAAACCTAGGTCAGTTTCCGATCTGTTTCTGCTCAAGCGGAAACCGACTGGAAAGTTGAATAGCAGTTTCCGGTCTATTTCCGCTGGATTGGAAACATGGGGGAAACTCAACTGATGTTGTTAAATTTCCGCCCAGATTCCGCTCCAGCGGAAACTGGTCAGAAACTGATGTCAGTTTCCGCTCTGTTTCCAATGCAGCAGAAATGGACTGGAAACTGGTATTGAAGTTTCCAACACGCTTGTGAAATGGCTCAGATACCAACGTGAGTTTCCGCTCTGTTTCAAATCCAGCGGAAATGGACCGGAAACTGCTATTAAGTTTCTAGCCTGTTTCCGGTTGCGCAGAAACAGGTCGGAAACGGAGATAGGTTTCCGCTAAGATTCCGGTGCACGGAGACTGGACGGAAAGCTCTCCTTAAATTTCCGCTACAGTGGACACTGGTCAGAAACTGATGTCAGTTTCCGTTCTGTTTGCAATCCAGCAGAAATGGACTGGAAACTGGTAATGAAATTTCCAACCTGTTTCCGCCCAGATTACGCTCCAGCGGAATCTGGCTAGAAACTGATGTCAGTTTCCACTCCGGGTTCTCCATTTCTTTGGGAACACCTGTACAATCATATCTAAACAGGTGTGTGTGGTTGTTAACTGCCGAGTGCAGCGAGGCGTTTAAAAATTAAGCCGGGGGCCTGGGGGCCGCCAGAAACCCCACATGCTCTGTGGTGCAATCTGAGCCATTTTGGGATGAAAATTCCTAGCACAGGGTATTTTTATGTAGCATTCAGCAATTAAGCTACCCCGTCCCAGCATGCCCAGTCACCCCCATGTAGCCCATGAAGCCAGATTTCTATTAAGCTTACATAACAATATCAAACAGGTGGATTAAGAAAAATCAACATTAAGTAAGAACTTGGTAGATTTTGAAGTGGAAGCTAAACAAATAGGCTTATGCTGTGTGAAGAAATTTGACCTGGCCTAAACTGTTCTGAAATCCCTTACCGAAATCTGCAGGTTGCGGCAAGGTTGCCGCAAGTTTGCGGCAAGCTGGCCGCAACCTGATCAATGTGCCAGAACTGTTGGGGAGAGTATGCCGCTAGCGGCAGTCTCAATTGGTGATTCCACAGTGTGCCAGTACTGGCAAACAGTATGCGGAGAGTGCGCCAGAAGAAGATAAAGGTGTGCCGCTAGCGGCGCACAGTGCGCAGACAGTGTGCCAGAGCCAAACTGTGGGCCGCTAGCGGCGCACAGTGCGCCGAGAGTGTGCCGGAATCAGAGTATGCCGCTACCGGCACACTCTGTATGGAATGGGCTGCACTGAAGATTTGCCAGCTGTTATTAGTTAACCCAGTTAACTTTTGACCCCTAATTTTCAATCTGGATAGGAAACTATCCAAACTGTACCAGTGTAGGAATACATTACAGAAGGAACTATACAAAATTAGTGTACCACACTGTACCACATAGTTGAAGTTATAGTTATTAGGGGAATGTTCTCAGAATGAACAATTAATTCAGAGACAAAACTTCATTGTAGGATTCTAATGTACCTAGTACTAACCTTTCCTATCATTGGACTACTTTGGTGCACATGAATACATATGTAATTCGGTTCAGGACTTTCAAATCTGGCAGTTGGTGACAATGGTGGGAGAATATGTTTGCAACCATGAGGAGTTGTTCCTGCTAACTTAGGCCTGCATAATTTATACTATTTCCTGATCATACATGATACAGATTTGTGTGGTAAGTCTGTTTGAATGCAAAGTAACAGTTTGATTATGGTTTAGGCCAGTCCAGTAATTTTGTAGACAAGTTGTAGTTTTCTCTGCCATGTTGATCATTGTGTTCTTTCATTCATTCATTGTCTGTTTAGATTTCATTGCATGACAGATCTTATGTACAACAGTTTGAGTGGAGTGATTTGTACCATTCATGTGGAGGTCAGGATGTCATTCTGACCACCACCATGAAAATATTGATAAGCCCAGAAGTTATTAGAAGAGTGCGCCGGAAGGCTGCCGGAAGAGTGCGCGGTGAGGTTGCCGGAAGAGTGTGCGGTGGGGTTGCCGGAAGAGTGCGCGGTGAGGTTGCCGGAAGAGTGCGCGGTGAGGTTGCCATAAGAGTGCGCGGTGAGGTTGCCGGAAGAGTGCGCGATGAGGTTGCCGGAAGAGTGCGCCAGAAGGCTGCCGGAAGAGTGTGCCGGAAGGCTGCCGGAATACATAAGCAGTTTGCGGCCAGCTTGCCGCAATCTGTATAGTGTGCCGGAAAGCTCATTTGCATGTGAAAAACTCTGTTGCGGCAAGGTTGCCGCAAACTCTCCGGCACACTGTGTGCGGTGAGGTTGCCAGAAAGTTTGCGGCAAGCTTGCCGCAACCAGTGTGCCAGAAGAATATTATTTCGGTAAGGGATCTGAACATCATGCCAAATCTACATAAAATCTTCTTTTTTGGGGGGGGGGTATCTTTATGCTCAAAATTGTATCAGGATAATTGCAAAAATAGGTTCATTTATAGTGTTGAGAATTAATTGTCGCTTAATATGCCGTCATTGGCTTTAACGGGTGAATTTGACGACCCCATTGTCGTTGTTGTTGTAACTGGCACTGCATCAAAATGTTCGACATAGTCACATTTTGAGTCGCTGTCATTAATATTCGGCGGCACTGTACTACTGACAGCATCGCCATCCCCGTGAAAAGATCATCTTTTATTTCGTTTGAAGGGTTCGCTCAAACTCAGTTGTCAACGTTTCATTTCGAAAATTTCCCCTCAACCCCGTACAGTCATTCCACAGGCAGCTGGTCATTCTGTCGACGACTAAAACCGGAAGCCCAATGTACGACGCTTCTGATTGGCTCATCTATTGTATTCAACCAATCAACAGGATTATAACATCGCAAAACCGGAAACAGGCCATGTTATGCAGTGTATAGATTCCGTTACCGTAAGGTTAGAGGAAGTTTGACTTTTTCCTATTTCATACCCTGTGAAAAGATCATCTTTTATTTCGTTTGAAGGGTTCGCTCAAACTCAGTTGTCAACGTTTCATTTCGAAAATTTCCCCTCAACCCCGTACAGCTAGTCATTCCACCAATCTCGAAACCAGAGCTATCAGGTCCTGTCCTCCCTACTATGCTCTGGGAGGGCGCTCGGCAGTACGATCGGTCATTGGATAGAAAACAAAACCCTAGAATTTAGAACATAACGAGAGCGTATCTGTGGGATCAAGCCGACGTCCCGACATCATGAATGTTACGAGCGCGTCTGAAAGATGACGTAGCCTACTACAATTCTTTATGCATTCTTGCGAAACATTTTTTTATTCTGACGTCATGACGTTATGACACTGGCCATGAAAATGACTCATGACTGACGTTCTATAAAGAATAGGATATGTTCCAATGGAACCGGAAGGGGCCACGTGAAAGAATTTTTCAATGTATTATGGGACCAATTTTCAGCGACCGTCATCCCAGGGGTTCGTCGGAGCGGCCAATTTTCCAGCGGAGAGCGACCCCTGGTGGCGAGGTTGTCATTCCACAGGCAGCTGGTCATTCTGTCGACGACTAAAACCGGAAGCCCAATGTACGACGCTTCTGATTGGCTCATCTATTGTATTCAACCAATCAACAGGATTATAACATCGCAAAACCGGAAACAGGCCATGTTATGCAGTGTATAGATCCCGTTACCGTAAGGTTAGAGAAAGTTTGACTTTTTCCTATTTCATACCCTGTCAAATGACATTACATGAATAAATGGTGCCACGAGATACCTGGGATGAATCCATATAAATAGAGGTAAATCTTCGTCCATATTCCCCCCCCCCCAATTTAACACACCCCAGCCCCACCCACACACTTGCCTATATATTGTGACGGCCAGTCTTAAATGTATGACAATTTGCAATTCCCCATGAATATATTTAAAATAGTTGCAATTTTTCAAGAATAATCGTGTACGTGGCTGATAAATTTGGAGCGCCCTATAGGCCTATATGCGAATAACATTCGTTGTTGTAGTTTGGGAGTCTTCTGAAATTAATGGGCAGGGGTTTTAAAAATTTGACAATTTTATTTATATTTTCTATGCATTTTAATTAATTTTAAACTTTCATTTTATTCCAACGTGAACCCTAAAACGAAACTTGCAATAATCGAATTTCTTCCGTGAAATATCGGTACCAAAAATTCTCATATATATCCCAACATCGATACCAGAAGTGGATGAAACTTCATCCACTTTTGTTGATACTAGAATAAAATACCGGTACACCTTTTTGTTGAATTTGGACCACTGCTGGGAATAATTTTGATCCTGAACATTCTAAATAAAGGAAAAATTACAGACATAAGTTTATAGCGTCCTAGGCTTTGGATTATGGATTATGAGAGGAAATAAATTTCTGTTTTGGTATCATTCCCTCTTACAACATGCTAAACAAGAACGGGGAACAATTCTTCAGCAGTCCATGACTTGATCAACTGGGGTACAGATTAGCCACATATATGCAACTCAGTGTATGTAACCACCACTGAGTTGCACATCCTTACTAGGGCAAGCATCAGTAGCGTCATTTTCTTCGTGCCCAAACATGAGAAAATGTACAATTGACTATGGCATTTAACGGGTTGTAAACATGTCAAATATACTTCTCTCCCCCGACACAAAGTATCTGGCTCATTCCTGCAGCGCAAGTACACGTAAATAGCACCAAACCATGTCACTATCTTCCTATCACGCTCAAATGTTGAAAATGGCCTAACTACAACAAACGCTCCAATGCGCATGCACCGCTTCAAAGCAGAAATATAAAAACCACTTTACGATGTGTCGTAAAGAAGAAGGCGTCATCAGCTAGTGGGCAGGGCCTAATGCACATGGTCAAGCTCCATCTCCGTTACCCCAGCAGCTGATGACGCCTTATTTACGACATATCGTAAAGTGTTTGTGTTATTAGCGGTGCATGCGCATTGCAGTGTTTGTTGGACTTGACTGCCATTTTCAACATTTGAGCGTGATAGGAAGATAGTGACATGGTTTGGTGCTATTTACGTGTACTTGCGCTGCAGGAATGAGCCAGATACTTTGTGTCGGGGGAGAGAGGTATATTTTACATGTTTACAACCCGTTAAATGCCATAGTCAATTGTACATTTTCTCTTGTTTGGTCACAAAGAAAATGACGCTACTGATGCTTGCCCTAGTAAGGATGTGCAACTCAGTGGTGGTTACATACACTGATTTGCATATATGTGGCTAGGGTACAGATATGCTGCAAGTTTGGACTGGTGCCCAATATTCTTTACGAATTGATTTCAGTACTCGTACATCAAAATATACCAGGAATACATACTGGGATTCATAAATCATGGCAATTTATCTGGATTTCCTATGGGCGGAATTAACCAGCTGTGATACATAAATGTCCATGGAAACTTTTCAGTGAATATGAGAATGTGTCGTGCACTTCTTTTGTTGGCAGTTGGGATTATTAGACTGTTTATCGTAACTTAAACAGGTTGGGGAAAATACCTTGATCGGGGTATTATACCTTGATCAAGGTATTAGCCTATTGCCCAATCGTGGTATAGGCTATGTCAACTTCAGTTTTTATATATTTATGGAAAATGTGGACATTCACAAACATGCCGGACTGCATGAATCTTTCAACAACATTCATTGCTTCATTATTCCATGATTTTCACGGCAACGTATTGCTTCGTTTTATGCGACTAATCATTCAAATTAGCCACTTAAATATTTCAAAAATGAAACATGGCTTCAAATGACATTCGGTGAAATTTATTCTGCAAAATGAAAAAAAAAAACATTGGGTGGCATTACTTTCCACAGCTGTCCTGCAAATCAGTAGCTTTTCTTGTTGCCGTGAATTTCAGGTAGGCCTATACCTGCAATTCTGTCACATTTGTATTCCTGTACTGGAGGTTAAATATTTTCATCTATTTCCTGATAACCAGCTACAGTGTGATGTAGCTAATTTCCATCCTTCTGTCCATCCCACCCATGCTGTGATAACAATTCAACCGAGCGATTTGAAACTTGGGGACTGACTTTACACCAGCGAGACAGCAGTTGGTATTGATTTCACTGAGCATTCATTGAAATCCAAGATGCCTGTCATCTTGGATTTCTTTTCCACAACCAAACACAACTCCCATCAACATTTGCCACACAAAATACATTTCATGGTGAAACTAGCAGGCCTTATATACCCTTGGTTTTGCAAATTTACCGATCATGAGTGAACATCAGTTTATTACCCCTCGGCCAAAATTTGCCGAAGGGTATTGTCGTCGTCATGTACGTCCGTCCGTCTGTCCGTCACACCTTTCTCGTTACCAAGATATCTTTAGAACGACTTACCCTAGGCACACCATACTTGCAGTGCATATCCGTATGCTCGTGATCCAAAACCCAATTGAATCTGGACCTGATTGGTTGGAAACTTTGGCGGCCATCTTTAATTTATGCGAAACCATCACAGCTTTCTTGTTACCAAGATATCTTTAGAACGACTTACGCTAGGCACACAAAATTTGCACTGCACATCCATGTGCTCATGACCCAGAACCCTATTGAATCTGGACCTGATTGGTTGGAAACTTTGGCGGCCATATTTAGTTTATGCGAAATCATTAATCTTGTCTATCTTAGGTACCATTTCTCTGTTCAGTGTGAAACTTGGTATAGATCATTGATGCATAAAGAAACTTCAAAGGAATGACCAAACCAGTTTCCCTGATTCGGTGAAAACCTTGGCGGCCATCTTTAATTTATGCAAAATCTTTAATGATATATATCTCTGATACCATTCAAGTGTTCTATACGAAACCACATCAGTTCCTCTGAGTGGCGGGAAGGATGGGCAGCCATCTTTAATTTATGCGAAATCATTAATGATCTCTATCTCTGATACCGTTCGAGTGCTCGATGTAAAATTTGGTATATATCATCGATGCATCAATAGACTTACGACAAATGACAGTTCTGGCGTTTCTGATTGGGCGGAAACCTTGGTGGCCATCTTTAATTTATGCAAAATCTTTAATGATGTATATCTTTGATACCATTTCAGTGTTCAAAATGAAACTTGGTATACAGCATCCATGTATCAAGAGACTTGCAATGAATAACCACATCAGTTTCTCTGAGTGGTGGGAAGGATGGGCGGCCATCTTTAATTCATGCGAAATGTAAAATTTGGTATAGACTTATGTAATGAATACCGGTTTCTCTGATTGGACGGAAACATTCAAGGCCATTTCTAATGGCAAAAATTTTCATAATGTGTATATTTGTCACTTGACTGCTTGGTGTTCCTGAAGTCTTGCTTCAAATTGAATACATTATGAATGGCTGGCGCCCAGAGCCGAGGGGTTTTCAGATGCGCAGCTTCGTATTTTGATATTATAGCTAAAGATACTTATGTGTATCCCAAATGGGAGATCTCCTTGTATCCCAAATGGGATATTATTGTCAAAGACTTTGGGCTGGAATATCTAAAAGATATGATGTATGCAATATATGCAAATAGTAAATTATTCTTTAGACTTTAGAATTATTCCATAATCTCTGATCTTGTCAGAATATATTTTTTAATACCGGTATGTAGCTTGCCTCCTGCATAATTTGGCCTCGTGTAGTGAAAGTAAAATGTATGTGACACATGTGTAATATTAATTTCAGATGATCCTAGTCGGCTCCAGGAACTGTTCCATGTTTCACTGGTGCAGCAGTGCCATTACAGCTCATGCATCCGTTAACATCACTGGGTAAACCGATATTGATAAGTATTTTTTTTTTCATTTTCTTAATCTTTCTGGTTTAATTATTTATTGAAAAGAAAGTTGAAATTTACCAGTGTGGAATAGGCCCATGATCATGTATAAAGTTTTGAGCAGTTTGTAAAGCAGGCTAGGATTCCAGGAACACAACACAGCTTATAAACACTGCTGACAGAGTATATACTGTTGATATTGGTCGTCACATACAGTTGCCATTGATGATTGGAGATCATGTCAGATGATCACTCTCAGGCTTGCCATGTTTATATGTGGTAGATTATCTGCACAACATACATGAACGTATATTCCTTTTTTCATTTCGTATTTTAGGAATGTGGTGGAGAAATGAAGAGGTGGTACATCCATGGAGTGTTTTTCAGCCAGGTATTACTGACAGACTGATGCTACAAGCATGGCAAGTAACATTTATATGTAAATTCAAAACCTGCTAAACATTTGTATTGGACATCTCTATTTTTGCGTCTTTAATAGAAAAGAAAACACTAGCAGAAATCAGACGAATGATACCCAGTCAGGTGTCCTTTCAATGAGAAAAAAACACAGGATGACTCTTTTCCTTTGCAAAAGGTCACTGGCATATAAAACAGGAAATCACTGAAATGTTCGTGTCCGGTCTATATCTGTGAACATTTTCTATCCACAGTTGCAATTTTTTGTGAGTGGATACGCTAGTTGGAGACGATGTGTCACGTACCAACATTGAGGTCGAGGTCAGAGGTCAAAGGTCACTGTTGCCTAAAATCAGGAAATCATTGATCATTGACATTTTTCTGTCTACAGTTCTAATTTTTGGTGAGTGGATTAGGGGGGGACGATACGTTGCATACAAAATGTAGGTCGAGGTCAGAGGTCAAAGGTCAGTGCTCCAAGTGAAGTGAAAATGATTACTTGGACTTCAGTGAACACGGGAAAATATTACAAAGTGAAAGGATCACTAGAAATATCAATCTCGAATCCAGAGTCATTCGGTCCTGTTCTCCCTACAGACTCTGGTTGCACGGTCAGCATTACAGCTTCCCATTGGATAATGCACGAACGCATAGAACGTGGAACATAACGTAGACGTATCTGTGGAGATCCTGCATGTGACCCGACGTCACACAGGTCTTAGAGACACGTTTGAGAAATGACGTCGTCTGTTTGTATTGTTGCGATTAATTTTCAATTATGAGTCAAGGTCAAGGTCGAAGGTCATAGGTCACTGACCCCAAAATCAGGAAATTATTAAAAATAACTGGGTTTTTGTGTCAGTAGATACATGAGGGGGACACGATGTGTCACATACCAAAATGTAGGTCACTCTGACCCCCAAAATCATGAAATTGTTAAAAATCATGATGTTTTTTGTGTCCATTGATACACATCCTCGCGAGCCAGTGTATCGATCGATCTGTTAGGATCGATACACTGGCTTAGTTAGTTACCGATATGAGTTCTGGATATATCTTGTCATTTGCAGAGCTTTATTAGAAGCCTAGGCCTGACAGCAAGAATATGATATCAACTTTCCCATCCACTTCCTCATGAATTACCAGTATTGCATAGCCTGGCCTTATAGACCATTTCGATTTAGTTTTCACTCTGACTAACCTTAATAAAACTTTTGATTTTTACAGAATGTTGTTGAGAAGTACAGAATAAGACGAGCAAGTAACATTCCCCTTGGTGATCCTGACATCTGTTTACCCTGATAGACCAATAAGCGAAGAGAGGCGCTATAAAGATGTTACCCTGCAGGTGCCAGTTGCTCCAAGTGAAGTGAAAATGATTACTTGGACTTCAGTGAACACGGGAAAATATTACAAAGTGAAAGGACCACTAGAAATATCAATCTCGAATCCAGAGTCATCCGGTCCTGTTCTCCCTACAGACTCTGGTTGCACGGTCAGCATTACAGCTTCCCATTGGATAATGCACGAACGCATAGAACATGGAACATAACGTAGACGTATCTGTGGAGATCCTGCATGTGACCCGACGCCACACAGGTCTTAGGGACGCGTTTGAGATGTGACGTCGTCTGTTTGTATTGTTGCGATTAATTTTCAATTATGACGTTATGTCGGTGTTGTTGTTGTTTGACATTTCGCAAAGGATCACGGGACCAAGAATCTTGGCAAATCGAACGACCGTGTTACCAGGGGTCAGATGAAGTGCGACCATTTTTTCTGCGACGGAAGTGACCCCTGGTGGCGAGGTTGTAGAAATATGAAACTGGAATAACCTACGAACAGAGATGGATTGTGTATGTTGAATTGCAGTTGTGTATACAATTACAGTGGTTTACCTGCAATTAGTAACTAAAAAAATCTTTCTTATCAGCTGTGTAATGAGATAGGTCTGTCACCCAGATCTTGTACGTCAACTATTTACCCCGCCTTCAGGAAGTTTGTTCTTGATACATGTATGTCCTACATGTAAACTGTGGCAACCAACAAGTTAACAAAGCTTAAGGGTACCACCGTTTCATGTTACATCCATGTTGCGTTTGATGGACTGAAAATTACACTTGTTCATGGACTGTTTTATTAAAGTATTTGGTTTAATGTGTTTACATTAGAGTAGAATGGCGCCAGAATCATCCATTGTTAACTTGTTGGTTTGACATCTTATTCTCCAATGCACTGATATTTCAGGATCAAAGAACTGTATACCAATCTGAATGTAAATATATATTGAACATTTTACCACTGACTTTTCTTTTGTATAAACTAACATAAGTTGAATATAATAATCTTCCGTTACTTTCCACTCCATTTCCGCCTGTAATCCAGTTAATTTTTTATGCAGAAAAGGGCACGGAAACTGGATAGAAACCCGCTCTGTTTCTATTGCGGAAACCAAGAGAGTGTTACAGTTTTCAGCCAGTTTCAATCCTGTTTCCGGCCCACTTTCCACATAATTTCCGCTGCGGAATCTTGGCGGAAACAGCTTGGGAACTGTAACTCGTCCACTATTCCGCACCTCCGGAATCCTGGGTTCCGCTCAGTTTCCGCTTGGCTTGCTCCATGGTTTCCGCCCAGTTTCTGTCTTGTTTCTGTCCAGTTTACAATTTGGAAACTTAGTCGGAAAGTAGGCGGAAACTGGTTGGAAACCTTTTAAGGACGGTCTGTTTCCAACCTGTTTCCGCTTATTTTCCGCACAGCTGTATTTGGATTTTTCATATTTCCAGCCAGTTTCCGCGCTGTTTCCAGTGCGGAAACCAGCAGAGTGTTACAGTTTCCAACCGGTTTCAATCCTGTTTCCGGCCCAGATTCCGCATAATTTCCGCTGCGGAATCTTGGCGGAAACAGCTTGGAAACTGTAACACGTCCACTATTCCGCACCTCCGGAATCCTGGGTTCCGCTCAGTTTCCGCTTGGCTTGCTCCATGGTTTCCGCCCAGTTTCTGTCTTGTTTCTGTCCAGTTTACAATTTGGAAACTTAGTCGGAAAGTAGGCGGAAACTGGTTGGAAACCTTTTAAGGACGGTCTGTTTCCAACCTGTTTCCGTTTATTTTCCGCACAGCTGTATTTGGATTTTTCATATTTCCAGCCAGTTTCCGCGCTGTTTCCAGTGCGGAAACCAGCAGAGTGTTACAGTTTCCAACCGGTTTCAATCCTGTTTCCGGCCCAGATTCCGCATAATTTCCGCTGTGGAATCTTGGCGGAAACAGCTTGGAAACTGTAACACGTCCACTATTCCGCACCTCCGGAATCCTGGGTTCCGCTCAGTTTCCGCTTGGCATGCTCCATGGTTTCCGCCCAGTTTCTGTCTTGTTTCTGTCCAGTTTACAAATTGGAAACTTGGTCGGAAAGTAGGCGGAAACTGGTTGGAAACCTTTTAAGGACGGTCTGTTTCCAACCTGTTTCCGCTTATTTTCCGCACAGCTGTATTTGGATTTTTCATATTTCCAGCCAGTTTCCGCGCTGTTTCCAGTGTGGAAACCAGCAGAGTGTTACAGTTTCCAACCGGTTTCAATCCTGTTTCCGGCCCAGATTCCGCATAATTTCCGCTGTCTTGGCGGAAAAGCTTGGAAAGTGTAACACGTCACTATTCCGCACCTCCGGAATCCTGGGTTCCGCTCAGTTTCCGCTTGGCTTGCTCCATGGTTTCCGCCCAGTTTCTGTCTTGTTTCTGTCCAGTTTACAATTTGGAAACTTAGTCGGAAAGTAGGCGGAAACTGGTTGGAAACCTTTTAAGGACGGTCTGTTTCCAACCTGTTTCCGCTTATTTTCCGCACCGCTGTATTTGGATTTTTCATATTTCCAGCCAGTTTCCGCGCTGTTTCCAGTGCGGAAACCAGCAGAGTGTTACAGTTTCCAACCGGTTTCAATCCTGTTTCCGGCCCAGATTCCGCATAATTTCCGCTGCGGAATCTTGGCGGAAACAGCTTGGAAAGTGTAACACGTTCACTATTCCGCACCTCCGGAATCCTGGGTTTCGCTCAGTTTCCGCTTGGGGTGCTCCATGGTTTCCGTGCAGTTTCCGTCTTGTATCTGTCCAGTTTACAATTTGGAAACTATGCAGAAACTGAGCGGAAACTGGATGGAATCCGGTTGTTTCCACCCAGTTTCCGCCCTGTTTCCGAATTCGGAAACTGGCACATTTCACCCAGTGACGGACACCGGGCACGGATGAATGCACACACACACACCAAAAACCTAATCAAATGACGGGGCTATCCCAATGAAGCTTCCATCCAAGTTTGGTGAAATTCCATCCAGTTGTTCTCAAGATATCTTGCAGACAAGGCCTGTATATACATGTACCAGTAGATGGACGGACGGACGGACACCGGACACGGATGAATGCACGCCCACACACAAAAACCTAATCAAATGAAGGGGCTATCCCACTGAAGCTTCTATCCAAGTTTGAGGGAATTCCGCCCAGTAGTTCTCAAGATATCTTGCAGTCAAGGCCTGTATATACATGTACCAGTAGATGGACGGACGGACGGACACAGGACACGGATGAATGCACACATACACACCAAAACCTAATCAAATGGGGGGGCTATCCCAATGAAGCTTCCATCCAAGTTTGGTGAAATTCCATCCAGTTGTTCTCAAGATATCTTGCAGACAAGGCCTGTATATACATGTACCAGTAGACAGACGGACGGCCAGACACCGGACACGGATGAATGCACGCCCACACACCAAAACCTAATCAAATGAGGGGGCTATCCCACTGAAGCTTCTATCCAAGTTTGAGGGAATTCCGTCCAGTAGTTCTCAAGATATCTTGCAGACAAGGCCTGTATATACATGTACCAGTAGATGGACGGACGGACGGACACCGGACACGGATGAATGCACACACACACACACACCAAAACCTCATCAAATGGGGGGCTATCCCAATGAAGCTTCCATCCAAGTTTGGTGAAATTCCATCCAGTTGTTCTCAAGATATCTTGCAGACAAGGCCTGTATATACATGTACCAGTAGATAGACGGACGGACGGACACCGGACACAGATGAATGCACGCCCACACACCAAAACCTAATCAAATGAGGGGGCTATCCCACTGAAGCTTCTATCCAAGTTTGAGGGAATTCCGTCCAGTAGTTCTCAAGATATCGTGCAGACAAGGCCTGTATATACATGTACCAGTAGATGGACGGACGCACGGACACCGGACACGGATGAATGCACACACACACACCAAAACCTAATCAAATGGGGGGGCTATCCCAATGAAGCTTCCATCCAAGTTTGGTGAAATTCCATCCAGTAGTTCTCAAGATATCTTGCAGACAAGGTAAGGGGACGGACAGACAGACATCCATCCAGACATCCATCCAGAAAGACATCCATCCAGCCAGACAGACAGCACAAACACTAGATGTCTCCCCCCAACATAGTTTGTGGAGACATAACAATAACCAGCAGTAGGTCACAATCAAAGTTCTTGTAGACAGATCGTATAGTCTAAATATCAAGTCAAGATGTTATATGACTTCTGAGACAAAACGCCAACAGTCTCAGGAGACCAAGATGTTAAAAGTCTAACCTAGTGTACTATACATCAAGCTTTTATACAGTCGAGTAAACAAAACACTTAACATAGGCTTGGTCTAATTTCCAGTTTCTCACAATTCAAACATTTAATTAAGGGATCTACCGGAATGACACTTGAGCTCTGCTTACACTGATACAGGCTGGCATGTTTAACCAAAATGATTCAAATAGCATACATGTATATTATATTAAATGGAAGACAATGTATCTATATGCATTTCTCTAACATGCAGCGTGAATCAAGTTTATATTTGAGTATACAATTAAATCTGAAGTGCCAACCTGTGGCTCGTACCAGCTACCAATTATCAGCTTACCTTTAACGGTCCGTGTTTCCCTGCACATGTAGATAAAGTTAATTCAAGTGCAAGTTTCCATTTATACAGGATGCAGGAAACCTGACCCTAATTCAACCTCTGGTTAACATCTCTGAGGTTAATCGGGACTCCTCTCTGCAACGCGTACATGCACATATTAAAATGACAAATTAGCCAAACACGAGATATATATATGATTTTCTATATAATAACCTGATCAAAATATAAATGAGCCTAAAACCTTCATTATCTCATTCGATATTTTACAATACGTCCCTTCCTATAAACTCCACTTTGACACTGGAGCACAAATACATTCCTCCCTAACCCCGATTTGACACGGGCATCGTTCCTTTTCCCGCTTTGACACCCAACTACACGAGCATTACTCCTTAACCAGCCGCGAAACTCTGTTATTTAACATTTTGGTAAAGAAAGTCCCATTAGTATATCATTTCAATAGATGAAATGTACTTGAACCTAATAATAGAGGCGCATGTCCTAACCCACTTCCGAATCCCAGTCTGGCAGTTGACTATACAACTTAGACATACGATTAAGCATGCATTACTCTCTGACCCCGCTTTGACACTGGACTATACGGACCCCACGTGGACACTGAACTATATGTACATTCCTCCATAAAGCTGCTTCCTGCCTGACACCGCTTTGACATTGGACTATACGAACATTCCTCGCTAGCTCCGCATTAACACTGGAGAATACGAACATTTTTTTTCATAATTCTGCTTGACAGTATACGTTCCTTCCTATAAAGCCCACTTCGACACTGGCTTACACATACATCTCTCCCTTTAACCCCGCTTCGACGCGCTATCCCGCTTTGACACTGGACACTGGACAACATTCCTCCTTAACTCCACTGTGACACTCGACTATATGTACTTTCCTCTTAAAGGCTGCCCTGACACTTCCACACATACATTCATCCCTAACACCGCTTTGACACTTGACTACATAAACATTCCTCCCTAACCCCACTTCACCACTCGACTATGAATTCATTCCCCCTAATCCGCTTTGAAGTTTAGCTACTTAATGTTTTCGATATGATTTTTATTAAACGCAACATTAACAGGGTGGCGAAAAACACTAGTTAAAATGTGCTTGAAGCTGATAGTGGAGAAGCATACCTAACCCTAAGTAGTACAAGGACATTCCATTTTGACGGTTTAATCTGTCGGTGACAGAAATCCTCCAGTAGTATATACATGGTCATATATGGCCAAGTGACGTCAGGAAACTGAAGTTTTGGAGAAGGTATTCAACTTTTTATGTAAAATTATATTGACAGTGGCGTAAACGCCAACACAAGCAAAGGATTTTCATGCCGTGCTTTCTTACATGAAGTATGAACCCTCAATTGCGCAGAAGGATCTGCTAAACCACCCGTTTAATGTAGCTACTACGCTAACATGATACTCGAAAAGAATGACCAACAATCATCAGGGATTTCTCTATCCAAGACATTCATTGTCCAGCCGTCGTGCCGCATTTCGGGTTCAGTAATCAGAGACTAGTATACCTGTGATCTGTATGGTAGACTTATATACCCTCCTTTCATAACAAACTTTGTTTATATCCATAACATTTCTTGTAGATTTTGTTGCATGATCCAGGAGAGAAGGCGAGAAGCATGGTTACCCAATATACCGTCGTATCACCTGGAACAATAAACTACATCGCCATTAATGTCAAAGAGGTAAACCGGAACTACTTTCAACAGAATCTCCTTATTGGCTTTGTTGGCTCATAATTATTTCGGGAACAAGAAGTGATTATTGTTTTATTTCTAATGCCTTGAATTATTACTACTAGTTCTACCCCCGATTCAAATTATGAGTACGTGAACTGTGATGCCTCAATCAACGGGCTAGATTCTTACAACTGAGAAGCAGTCAATTATTGTTGATTATTAGTAAAGCATTCATCAATAATTGTTGATTATAATACAACTTGTTGTTGTTGATAACAACTTTTTTATTAATTACCAGACGACATTCCGCTGTAGGTTCTATTTATGAAGTTATCCTCATTTCCGTCTGGTTATAATTATACGTGTGTATCAAGGACGCGATAGTAACATTCCATTTTTTGGTTTACGATTATATTTCCTAAATTGAGTGAGACGATCTGTTCCGCTGTTTGTTTATACATTGAGAGAACTAGGAAGAATTGGCACATGGAAGACAACCGAAAAAACATGCTCATATTTTGATACTTATACTGAGCTGACAGTTATGGGCACCATGATGCCATTGAATATGTCACACATACACATTCATTGTTTACCCTATCTGGCCTGGGCTTTGTGGGACCAGTTCGGGCTTGGGGCCATTTTGGGTCCTCCTAGATATTTTTCTTACCCCTTAAATAAATTTAACCCTACCATATTTTCTCCGTCAACATCGGCAGTTTCGCATTCCATTGATCTCATCGGTATAATATCGGTATGGGCTTTATGACGAAATGGATGATTACAACTTCGACATTGTAAACTATCCCTTTATGGACAGCAATATTCCAGTGGGACCTGCAAATGGCGTATAATGATCTGACCTAATAGTATTTGCTAGATCCTGTGACGATTTTATTTAACGTCAAAAAACATTATTGCAGAAACATAGCTATACCTCCAATCGCCTGCACTCAAAGTTTCTCAAATTTGACGATACAAAATACGAACATAGAGTGCAAGATCTACGGCGTTACGTTTCGTAACCTGTGTCTAATTCCGCTTAACCCGGGGCTGGGTGCCGTATGAACCCGTATACTACAAGGCCATCATGGTGTTTATATGAACAGTCACAATCAAAGCGTGACTGAGATATATCATTCTCTGGATGATGAATTTACACGAATATCATACGGGTTAAGAATATTGAACAGCGATACGAATTTGATGTCTGTTGGAACATCTTTGCCATCGTTGAAAACTGTTGACCGCTTCTCTTTTGCACCATACTATGATTGTTTTTCTATTTTTTTTTTTTTTTGTGCCAATGCTGTTATATGGAATATGGGGTAGGTCTTTGGATTATGAACGCGGATATTCTTTACTGGACGACGGCTGAATCATGGATGACGGACTAGACGCTTGTATTATAAGAACCAACTGTTTCTCCATCGGAAACCCCCCAATCCCTCCCGAGCATAAGTTTATGAAGTAGCATGAAAAGAGATGACATTAGACGTCTAAATATTCTTCGTGTTGAAGCTAACGCCTGAAAAAACTTCGTTTATCAGTTTCCGGTTCATTTTATTTTCAGCATCGTTATTTGCCCGCACCGTATAAAGCATTTGACGAGGAGGAATGCGTGAATACTGACACAGGAGACTACCATCATCCTTTGGTGAAGGAGGGGAAGTATACATTTAGAGCATGTAACGATGCCTGCTTTTTCAGAGGATATGAGCTATACTGTAACTGTAGCTATATGCTTGGTAGGTATGAAGTGAATTTGTAGAAGTGATTATAATATTCAGTCGCGAGCTGTGACGTCAGCTAAAGCTGGTGAAGTTCTATGCAAAACACGTTCTCATTCCCTTTCTCCTTTCCCTTGTTCCCTTATCTCTGCCACAAAGTAACCGCTGTCTCTCAGAGGACATGTGACGACAATACGGGAATAACTCCCTTGTGTGAGATGGTAACTAAGCTGATTTTTTTCTCAATCCACAACCTGCCAAATCAGATTTTTCTAGAAGTTTACATACTGAAATATCAGCCTCGACAAAACTGAGATGCTCCGTTGTATAAAAATGGAGATATGATTGATCAAATTGTGCCCCTCGGCCTGATTTGGTATTTTTGAGGTATTTACAGGAAGGATTTTCTCTTATAGCACAAATATGACACCTCAAATCAAAATAATTTTGTCACACAATATAGTAGGATGTTCGTTTATTGGAAAGAACCACGAATGGTTTTGGTTTGAGGTGTCATATTTTGGCTACGGGAGAAAACCCTTCATGAAAATGCCCCAAAATAGCAAAATAATCCCGGGAGCACATTTTGACCAATCATATCTCCATTTTTATGCAACTGAACATCTCAGTTTTTTCGAAGGGGCTATTTCAGTATGTAAACTTCAAGAAAAATCTTATATGGCAGGTTTGGGAGTGGAAAAAAAATTGGCTTTATTATCATCACACACAAAGGATTTTTTCGTATGTAAACGTCACATATCCAAAGTTTCAACAGGATAACTACAGGGGTAAAAGCGTTCTTTTTTTGACGTATATCATCGTTCTATTAGCGTTTGAAATACGTTTCAATAGCGTTCTGAATGCGTTTTGTATTCGTTTCCTTTGCTTCTCAAAGAACGCGTTTATACCTCGCAAACGCGTTTGACCATCGCGGGATGTTCATTTATCTGTTGTTTCGTTTCGCTTGAAACGTGTTTCACGAACGCGTTTATGAATGCGTTTAAAACGCGCTTTGGAAACGCGTCTTGGAAACGCGTTTCGGAACACGTTTGGAAAACGTCATAATTTTGTGACATTGATTAAAATCGTAACATGTAGCACATGATCTAGCAAATGTTACTAGGCCAGATATGTGTACGCCATATGTAGGTCCCACTGGGATATTGCTGTCCAGAAAGGGATAGTTTACGATGTCGAAATTATAATTATCTCCTTCATTACATCGACGAGAGAGAAGGCCGAATTCAGTTTTAAAGAGACATAGGTCTAAATATGATGTACCGTTAGGGCTATCTGTAGTTTCCCTCAAATCCAGTGCAGGTGGATATATCTCCTTCATTGCGTCATTTATGAAGCAAGTATCCATATTGAGAAGATCGTCTACGTAGCTTTTGGTGAATGAGTAGAAACGGATTTTGAATTGATCGGTTTTAAAAGCGCTTGCATATAGTTATATTCAAGAAAGAACAGATACAGGTCAGCCAACAGACGTGCACAATTAGTGCCTATTGGAATACCTATATGTTGTTGATATATAGTGTTGCCAGATTTCACATAGATATTTTAATGAGATTTTCAATCAACTCTATAAACAAAGAAACATCCCATGAATGATATCCCTTGTATGTAGTAGAACTAAGGAATCCTTCATTGCTTCTACATTGATATATTTTCTTGAACACAGATACTATTAATGAACTTAGACCTAATGAGGGATTTTAGTGTAGAGAGTCGAGGTGTGTGTGGAAAACACTTGTTCAATGTATGAACAGTTACAGCCACAATGCCAGAAGCATGGCATCTTGTGACACAGAATTACTCTAAAATTTCACTTTTTGTTCATTCTTTCCAGGACAGGTTGGAGAAGAAAATAGAGTTTGTGATCCCTTGGCCGCCTTGAAGTGTTACAGAGAGATCGTTGAATCATTCATAAACATATCCACTTGTAAGGCTTCGATAATAAAATAATGTTTTCAGGAAAATAGCTAAGATTAAAATAGTCTCTTTCAATGATTCGACGTAATGTCGTTCTTTGGGGCAATCAGTTCTAGCAGAATATAGGGTAAGGTATGTTAGAAAAAGGTTATGTCATATTTAGATGAGCAGGATGGGTCTGGCAGAATGATGTCAGAAGTGGAGTGCGATGAAGTGTTCTGATTGTGTTGAGGGCATGTGATAAAGTATTCAGACAAAAGCTGTCAGAGGTGGGATAAGATAAAATTGTTTGCGTCAAAACCGAGATGAACATGGTAAGACTCAATGGTGGCAGAAGTAGAGTGTTATAAAATTGTTTTGCTTGTGTCGGGGAGTTGGACGTAGCGCTCGCCATAATGCTGTCAAAGGGGATATAATACACATGCTCGAGTTATAACAGGAATGGGATTAACAGGGGCACTTAAACTAAATGGTATCAAAAGTGGGGTATCAGACATTTATCATAAATGAGACAAACAAGTCTATAGGTCCTATAGGCTTGTTTGTCTCATTTATGATAAATCTCAGAGTGAAAGATTTCAAAAGTGGGCATTGATTAAGACATTCTGGTTGCGTCAGGGGAAATGCGATGAAGAACAAAAACCAAGAGTGATGGAAGAGATTGAAGAGGACTAATTGTAAATTGGTGGCATCGATTAAATATTCTGATCGGTCCGAAGTATATCAATGCCAGTTTGGAGATGTGTTGAAGCACTCGTCTAAAGTTTTGGGTGGTCAGATATGATAAGAAATTGTAAGCGTCCTGATAGATATGTGCTGTGCGTATGTGGCGCTGTGATTTATGTATTAATAGTGAGAGGATTGTAGAATTTATTAATTGTAAATTGGGAATATAGTTAATGATAAAAAATTGTTAAAGGAAATGTGGATTATCAGACGTTAAGTTAGTTATCAGTTGCTAAGGTAAAAATGGAATAAGCCATTAATTACCACCATGGTTGTGGACATCTATAGGCATACGTTACGTGGAATGTTTGTCACCGAGTTAGAGCCACACAGGTATATTACTTTAATTTCGCTTTAAAATATATATATATATTTTTAATTTAATGTCTTTGCAGCTGTATCTATGGAAAGCGTATGCGATTGCCCGGTGACCTGCCACGACGTTGTTTACTAGACCAGCCATTCGTCCATGCAACAGTTAGTACCGTACTCATTTGATCTTTCTTCTTGGGGAACTATTTCTCAGACGAGAAATAATTTGTCCAATTTTACCACTATATTTTGAAGGCTCTGCAATATTGTATTATTCTAAAGGAATATATCTATAAAGTAACACCATTATAGACCAAAATGCTCATTGTCCATGGAACCAATGTATATGTTCATTCAGTGGCTTTCCGGCACAAATGATTCATTCCCACTATGCTAATATTACGGAAATGCAATCAGGCTCATCATAGCTGAATTGAAATTTTATGAAAGCCTGACATATCTGGTACAGATCTGCAATTTATTCTGGGGATATATATTGTCTGCAAGTGACATTTGTATGATGACTTTTTCAAAGAGGGATCAAATATTTCCTCAAATTGCCTGATATTATCTCCATCTTTTCAAGCTGCAAAGTAAAATGCTGCTGTGCTCATAAACTAACGCCTTCATGCACCATATCGTAGCTCATGGACTCATGAATAAATGTTCGTGGACATTAAGTGGATATCATGCACGGGCTAGAGCAAATATTGACGGAATTACCGGACCACCCCCCTCCACCATTATACCAGAATTTCTCACCACCTGTACGAACTGTCTTGTGGCTGTCGGTGGACGACGTAGTTGCCT
>JAVTVY010016991.1:0-64092 GCA_036873755.1 Hanleya hanleyi | reverse complement strand
CGCATACTCCCCTCAAGCAGACAGGCTCCAGCGGCGGAGATCAACATGATACACCACGTTCGATGGCATTACGGCAGAAAGAAGAATACCAAGGGGAAATATAGATCGATTAATAAGTCATAACGGTAGTCGTTATGATTATTTTTTGGATTTTTTAAAAATATACTGGCCAGTGAACCCGACCTTCGTACTGGGTAAAGCTTATGTCTCCTGCTGCAGTAAGGCAATACGCGCGATTCATTATCTCAGAAACGCACAATATATATTCGGTAATAACCTATATATTTTTGG
The DNA here is from genome assembly GCA_036873755.1 of Hanleya hanleyi. Lineage (NCBI taxonomy): Eukaryota > Metazoa > Mollusca > Polyplacophora > Lepidopleurida > Hanleyidae > Hanleya > Hanleya hanleyi. Next base: position 63,801 of record JAVTVY010016991.1, on the reverse strand, counting down.
AGGTTATATAATTAAACGGCCAATAAAAAATGCTATGAAATTGTTGGATTATGACCATTTTAGATTGTTCAACCAAAACTGAACAATTTTTTGTAAACATTGCTTTAGCTGTTTCATATTTCGAATCTTCTGATCGGGTTTCGTTTTATTTTATACACCCATCATAAGATGATGTATAATGTGATAGCGATTTCCCTCCGTTTATCCCTCCAACTTTTGCTTCGCCGTGCGATATCTGTAGTTCCATGTCATTGATTGGTACAACAATTTGTGTATACTTTACTCCTGGATCAAAGGAGATCCCTATATATTTTGAGGTCGAAAGGTCAAGGTCATTGAGGTTGAAACTAAAGTATATCATTGAAAATTGTTGTGCTACCAGTAATTCGAAGACGCGATGTGGATTATGAGGGGAAAGAAGAAGCCTGTTGAGTTTACTCTTCAGACAAGTTTGGCCAATGTGTATTATCTACTTGGTCTGTCCACAATACATCTTGGGTCAGAAGGTTATTGAAGACGACGGAAATTGGATCTATTTTATCTAGATGAAATAGCATTTAGCATTGGTAATAACTTTTGAAGGATTTCATCAAGGCTCCCCAAAGTCCTACTACATATGTAACTGATGATTGACTAGAAGGCTTTCCAATTTGTCTGACCTTGGCCTATTTTATCAAGGTTAAATTCTGGTTATTGCAGGATCTTGATGGATTATGGTTCGGCTGTTGAAATTTACATTTGCAAATGGTGATTAATAAGAAACCTTTTTTTCATTAAGGTCAATTTCTAGTTAATACAAAATATTCAAAGTAAATGCAGAATGAACGAGCGATGTTTGCTTACACGGCATCAAAATTTAAGAGGAAAACTTACCAGAGTGACTCTTAGATTACTATCTTGGCAGAGTTTCATGATCTTCCGATAAAACCTGTGTTCACAATGATAGCACAAACAAATATATAGGCAGGGACGGGACGGTTACTAAATTACACATTCTCAGCCTCTGAGGGCGTCCGATGCTCCTTTCAATCTCTTCCCTACGCTAGCTCATAGTTATTTTTCACATTTTAATACTTTTCGGTTTTCTGCGCAGATCAGTAGTAGATAACAAAATGAGGATCCTAGTACATACGAGTATTTTTAAAACTCGGCTACTCAGATCGGAAACGGTTCAATTACAAAATGTGTAATATACCCGTTTGTTTTCTGTTGCATGTCACACCAGTGACCATATGTTTATCCTCACGCGACAAAACTTGTTTGCAAAAACTTTGAACTCTCATACATACACCGTTGCTGTAATTATAATAAACCAGAAATATACCGGAAGTGACATTATGAAGCATGTACTACGAGAACGGAAGAGGATAAATTGATAGAACGTTAAGCTCGGGTTACTTAGAGGGGAGTGTCAACATATGAGATACTAAATAAGAAGTAAGGTTATCTATAAATGAGAATTGTTCGAGTTCTGCAACCCTGTATCTTGTATACGTTAAGACCACAGATTAACCTGGCACCTACCTGCGACGTCATCACCCCGTTAGTGATTCATATGTTTCAACTTTGATGATTAGGGTGGACATATCACGTATCGGTTCGTTTGTTAAACTCAGTTTGTAATGACTCTGTCATGTAATTTGAAACAAGGGGAAATAACCGTCAAAATTTATTCATTATCGTTTAGAAATGATGGCGGCAACATAATCATACGAAGTATCCTAAAACAGAAGGTTGTGATAGTCTCTTTTGGGAGAGGCATGAGCTATGCTAGTCGGGTTTGTGAGTGATGTTAGTAACTGTTCGTCATTGGAATCACCGATGAGTAGCGAATGAAATGATCGCAGTGGGACACGGGTTATATGAGGGTCTCATTTTTGTCTATGCGTTGGTCACGAGTGGCTCGTCAACTGTTCGCATGGCTTGGGAGATAATCAGCATTGTTCCAAATCGATTCAAGAGAGACTCAAATGACTCCTGGATGATACAAAAAACTAACGATTGTAATATAAATTAGTCTGTTGACGTCACACTTTTAGGAAGGGTAAACACGAACTATTGTTTTTATCCACGTACCCAATATGCGGACGTGTTATATGAAGGCGATTTCCATCATGCCTGTCCGTTCCCTCGTGTTCGCACTATATCTGACAAAGTTTACTATGTACAATTTCAATTTTGTTGAGTGGATACCCTGGGGCGAAACGATGTGTCGCGTACCAAAATGGAGGCCGAGGTCAGAGATAAAAGGGCACTGGCCTAATAATCAGGAAATCATTGAATCGTTCGTGTCCGGTTTATATCTGTGACAGTTTTCCTCCCAGTGTTGAATCCTTATAACAGTATAAGCACCAAATTCAAAAGACAATCATAGTATACATAAACATAGATTAGTTAACCGCATTGATGGTACCGATAGTGTACTATCGATATCCTGGCTGTGTACGGACATGACAGGAAAGTCGATTAACGAGAAAAGGGGTTGTTGCTTGTGCGCCGAGATTCATTTGGACCCAGGACAGGGCCATGCCATATAAAAATAGTTTTATAGATTTTCAGATTTCAGATTCATTTATTGACGTAGACATACCATGTCTCTTGTCACATACACACTATTACATAACAGGTGTCAGTGACTCGGTACAACCTTTACATTTGACAAAGCTAAGCATATACTATTAGACGAATTTCAATGTCAGAGAGTACAGCTAGATAATTACATGTAGGTAATACATACAGGTGAGGACAAACTAAAAGTCAAAATCATGCCTCAATCCATCTCTTATTTATATAACCACAAGCAGTGATCAGTGGTGTTTCTATGACGGTATCAATTCTCATATGTTCTCTAGAAACCTGATGTCGATCTGGACATTGGGAGTTTTGTTGTAACTGAAGACTACAATATTGAGATGGGAACCTACTTTCCAGAACTATAATTAGGCAGATTTGTGGTAATTCCATTACAGAAACGGCAACGCACAAGAACGTCTGACGAAATAGACGAAATAGAAGCTGGATTGATCTATAATTTTCGAGTACAAGTTCTCTGGAAGATTTGGTAGCCCTTCCTCTATTACTTCATATGCATATGTGTGGTATGTGTCGGAAAAAGGAACGCTCTTATTGGGTTCCAGATGGGGACGTTCCGATAGAAAGAGTCGGGCTTCCTTTTACGATGAAGACGGAATAGAAATCCGGAGGACGAAATAAAATATGCGGATGTATCATGTATATATATATATATGAATGGACACTTTTATGGACCGTGTTTTCCATCTAGATACCTGATCAAGTACACTTGTTCAGCCATCTTAGGTTTTAGCTGTTGTACAATTTTGTTGAAGAAGAATAGTGACCTTGTCAACGTCGCCTGTCTGTCCACCATCGATGCCATCACGATATCTCTTGAGGGGTGATAGTCCGGCTTTCAAATTTACACCACCTTCGCAACTGAAGATGTAACAGAAGTTTATTGACCTTTGACCTAGATTTCAAGGTCAATTTATAAGTAAATATAGATCCAATGCCATTAACAGCATATCCCTGGAATTGGAGTTAACCATGTTTAATTGCAACCACATTTTGATCTGACCGCGTCCTTATTTGAAAGACGTTGTCGTCGTCGTCTTTCTGTATGTCTGTGTGATCGTCTGTTCGTCTGTCTGTAAATACAAACATAGATATCCCAAGAAGTATTATAGCTAGGAATTCTAAACTCGTATCACATATGCAGTGGATAATCGATCAGCAGCCCATTGAAATGACCGAACTTGACCAATTTTATCAAGATCAAATCATACTTTTTGCAATTATTTTTTAGTGAGTATGGCTCGGGTATCCAAATTCATATCATATATGTAACCGTCGATGAAGTTGAAGTCTGTCCGAGTTGACTAGTCTTGACTTTTTTGTATACGATCATTCAATGTTTATCATGATATATAATGGAGAATTATAGCCAGGCTTTCTAAATTAATACTAAAAATGCATCCGGGGATCATTCAGAAGTAAGTAGAAGATGTTTGACCTTGGCCCATTTTTTGAAGGTCAGATTTCATTTATTAGGATATTTCATGAAGAATTTTACCTACACTGTTAATTCATGTCTCCTAAGCAACTGACAACGGACTGTCAAATATGACTGATCTTGAACTCTCTTTTTTTAAGGAAGATCAAAATCATGTTCCGCATGCAATTAATTGGGAATAGATCAGAAACATGCCGAGACGAACCTTGATCTTTATTTTCATAATAAAACTGTTGTATTATATGAGCATGTTGTGAGTGCTTTACTGAATAGATGACGTTTCTGTCGGCGTGGCTTAGAATGTTATAATATAACATCCTCTGTAATAACTGACAACTGGAATCTGCAGCTAATATAGGGCTACACTATATACATGTATTTGTAAACAGCATGCATTGGCATGTAGGACACAGCATTAAGTAAAATATAACAAGTAACTACATGTTACTTCAGTCACAATAAATTCTCTGGAGATTCGAGTTAAAATATCATGTTCACAACTTTAGATTTTATGAGACATTTTACAATATCTGTAAGAGTACTACCTGATTTCAGTTCCACATCCTGACTTGAGATACTTGAGAACCATTGGGCTATTTGTACGTCATTTTACGATTATGGTGGATTAGATGCTTTTCGCGAGATATTTCCCAGTCAATTACAGTTCACATTTATACACTCACAGCACAGATAGGCTATATCAGCGTCTGAGCCAGAATTTTATTGAGCATGGCTGACATTTAACTAGTTTTCAATATACAATAATGATGTCGGGTCAAATTGCCAGGAAGGTTTATAGTTAGTATTTCTAGGTTTTCATCACCAGTCACAACTACATTGAACTTGACTGACCTTGACATACATTTCAACATTACAGTTCTTCCTCGTGTCCGTTGTAACGGTCACATAGTGACATTGTCAAAATCTGTGCCACATATACACGATCCACGATTTACACGACACATGCATCTGGCTGTTTACCAAAATAGTATTTCTAGGTTTTCATCACCAGTCACAACTAAATTGAACTTGACTGACCTTGACATACATTTCAACATTACAGTTCTTCCTCGTGTCCGTCGTATCGGTCACATAGTCACATTGTCAAAATCTGTGCCACATATATACGATCCACGATTTACACGACACATGCATCTGGCTGTTTACCAAAAAGTTCTGCCCAGGCCAGCCATAGGCTGTTTACCAAAAGGTTCTGCTCCAGTTTAAAGTGGGGGTAATAATTCTTGAAGAATCATTTATAGCTATCACACGGCCAATAAATCTGGGATGGTGCGCAGAACTCAGTTACATCGTCTAGTTCTTCAAATTAATGTTACTGATACACGCCTTTTGATGAACGGATACAGATTAAATATGCATAACGTCATAGCCGAGGGATACTGACTTCACTGAGCTTGTACAGTTCAATCAAACGGGATTAATTATGTTTTGCTTTGAATGAGACCTCTATTTCGACTGCGATCGATCGTAATAATACATTCTCAAACATAATACAATATTCTATTTGCAGGTCAGAAGTTGGTCTAGTCATAATCATGTTACAGATAAACGAGAATTCTTACGAAAAACAGTTGAAGAGAATTGCGAACTCCATCATGGTAAAAGTGCGGGAACCAAACGTGTTCTCGAGTCTGTCGCTGAAGAAAAGATGGGGTCCGGAAAACGACTCTGGTAAGTTAATGTTTATCTTTGCTGATACTTACGTGATGAACATTGTGATTTGACGCATGAGTGATTCTACAGCAACACCTTATTACCAATGTGATAGTACAGCTGTTATACACAACATGATCTGATCGGGAATGTCCTTTACATGTTTACTTTTCTAAAAACCAAATGAGCCCTCAATATGATTTATGATCTTTTGAGGTAGGGGCCGAAAATTCCAACAATACATCTTGCGGTCAAACTCTTGCAGAAACTGTATTAGACGAAGTCAGTGAGATGGCCGCTAAGATCTGATGATGTGTCAGTCCGATTTTTCGAGTTTCTGAATAATGAATTAGGAACTAAGTGATATAAAATAAAATAATTTCGGGCAAATATGCAAACATTTTGAAGAACAACAACGAAAACGCAACGTTTTAGTCACACTCCATTGTCGTCAGTTTGAATATTTCTCTGCTTAGAGGGGTAAGCAAATACGCCCTCAAGTTATCCCAACATGATACTCACGGGAGTGTCAGATCCCAATTGTGTTTAGTAGGGTAGTTTGGTAGGGGGAAGTCTGGTTAATGCATCGCCCCATGCTTGGTAGAGCTGGGTAAACTGTTTGCCTACTGTAGGTTTTTTAAACAATGTTGAGTCCTCGTTACAGTGTTGCACATTAAAAACCACATAAAGCCATCAAATGTGGTTATGTCCTTTCATGTCCTTTTTTCGTAACATGCATACTGTACATAGTCTACAAAAGACTTGTTCGCATGCTTTCAATGTTCCCCTTGTTGTCAGTTTATCTTGGAGGATACAAGCCCCAGCTGTAATCCTTACAAAAGTGGCGCGTTCAAAGTCGTTTGCATCGCATTTATATCAGCGATTTCAATACTCGAAAATCTATACGGGATCTAATAAAAATAAAATTTCGGATTCTTTTGGAGTTGAAAATATCTAAAATAAGTAAAAAATAAATTGGAAAAAATTCGCTTTAACACAGGACCTTTTTAACGAATCATTAATCACATTTGATTGACCGAATTCATACCTTTCACAAGAATATTTAGTACAGACACGTACACTCCACACATTGTAAGCCGGATATGGTCTCGCTGACAAGGTATTTCATGGCACAGACCTGACCGACCATGTTCTGCATGACCGAACACGCACCTTGATCATGCCAAATGTGACCAGATCGATCATAAAAAGAGATGTTCAATTACTCTCTAAAAACAAATGTGTACCAAAAATACACAAACTGTGTACCATAGGTACACATCGCTGTAAGAAAATTCAACATCTACAATCACTGTGTAGCTGTGATACACAATTTGTGTAGAAAAAGTACACAAATTGTGTACTTCTGATACACACTTTTTTATACGCCCGCCAAAAGGCGGACGTATTATGTGATGGCGGTTTCCGTCCGTCTGTCCGTGTGTCCGTGTGTCCGTCCGTCCCCCGTGTCCGGTCTATATCTGGGACAGTTTTCTATCTACAGCTCTAATTTTTGGTGAGTGGATACCCTACGGGGAGACGATGTGTCGCGTACCAAAATGAAGGTCAAGGTCAGAGGTCAAAGGTCACTGGTCTGAAAAACAGGAAATCACTGAAGGGTTCGTGTCCGGTCTATATCTGTGAACGTTATTTATCCACAGTTGCAATTTTTTGTGAGTGGATACGCTAGGTGGAGACGATGTGTCGCGTACCAAAATTGAGGTCGAGGTCAGAGGTCAAAGGTCACTGTTGCCAAAAATCAGGAAACCATTGATCATTGACAGTTTTCTATCTACAGTTCTAATTTTTGGTGAGTGGATGCCCTAGGGGGGAAACGATGTGTTGCATACGAAATGTAGGTCGAGGTCAGAGGTCAAAGGTCAGTGTGACGGAAAAATCAGGAAATCATTAAAAAATACTAATTTTTTGTGAGTGGATTCAATAGGGGGAAATGAGGTGTCGCATACCAAAATATAGGTCAAGGTCGAAGGTCAAAGGTCACGGATCCAAAAATCAGGAAATTATAAAAATAGCATTTTTTTGTGTGAGTAGATACATTAGGGGGACACAATGTGTCACTTATCAAAATGTAGGTCAAGGTCACTGTGACCCCAAAATCATAAAATTGTTATAAATCATGATTTTTTGAGTCCATTGAGAAATTACAGGTAGCCGTTTTGTCATGTACCAAAATTTAGATCCAGGTCAATAGTCAAGATCACTGTGATACCAGAATCAAGGTCAAAGGTCAGTGTGACCTAAAAATCAGGAAATCATTAAAAATTACTAATATTTGCTGAGTGTATTCAATAGGGGGAAATGAAGTGTCGCATACTAAAAATTAGGTCAAGGTCAAAGGTCACTGACCACAAAATCAGGAAATTATTAAAAATAACATTTTTTTTGTGTCAGTAGATACATTAGGGGGATATGTCACATACCAAAATGTAGGTCAACGGTCAAGGTCACTGACCCCAAAATCGTTATTGTTAAAGATCATGATTTTTTGTGTCCATTGCGAAATTACGGTGAGATGGTTTGTCATGTACAAAAATTTAGGTCAAGGTCACTGTGACTCCAGAATCAAGAAATCTTTGAAAATTACTTTTGTGTCCGTAGATTCATTAGGGGGACATGATATGTCACATACCAAAATGTAGGTCAAGGCCGAACGTCAAGGTCACTGTGACCCCCAAAATCATGAAATTCATAAAAATCATGATTTTTTTGTGTCCATTGATACATTGACGGAAGCAAAGTGTCGTGTACCAAAATTTAGGTCACGGTCAAGGTAACTGTGACCCCAAAATCAGGAAATCACATTTTTATATGCCTGTCGAAGACGAGGTCATGTAATGCAATGTTGCGTTCTGTCCATTCATCCATTAACATTTGTTGTCCATGCGATATCTCTAGTCTCAAGGTATGGAATGGTACCAAACTTTGAGTATACCTTGCTCGCATGGCAAAGAGGAGCCATACATTTTGAGATCAATTTGTCCAAGGTCAAGGTCCTTCAAAACTGAATCAAGTTTAGCTGACCATATGTGTCAGGTTGGAATATTCAGAGTTCTCTCCCCTACATGTATATGGCATTCGTCCTGTGGAGTTGTCTCCCATATTTGAAACCGCTACATTTAGGTAAACTGTTGTGAAATAAAAACCATACATGTATTTAGTAATTTAACGGGGAGAGAGGTCCTTTATGAACTTCATACCTCTTTATTAACTCAAGAACAAATGTTTACTTCATCAGTTTCTTCTTCCTTCAGGAAAAATTATCTCGTCTGAAAGGAATCCATTTGCAGGAAAACTACTATTTTCGTGTTTGACTATTGTCGATTTCAGTGTGGGATATGAGAGCTCTCAGGTCTTGCTTCAAGGTCAACTAGTTACCAAGAGTTAAGCTCGTTAGTTTATCATTCAATATAAGATGTTATATATGTTACATTCTCAGAAGCACAAAATTGTAGGCTAGCTACCAATTGGAATCAAGGCTATCAAACAACCTTGAAATTTGGACCAATGTAATTCCAGATACACGGGCGTATATTGAAGCCCCTTGGGCTCTTGTGTAGATGTGCAATTCTGAACACAACTGGTTTTTCAGAGTATGCAGATCATGGTCGGTCACACTTGTACCCATGAAGTACCTAGTCAGCGCGACCATACCCTTCTGCCAGTGAACTATTTATCATTTCGGGTAGTATAAGTTACACCTGATTGCTAATAACTGGGTTAGTGGCATATTTGTGACTTAATGGGAGTAATGGAAAAAAAAAGTTCAGATCAGTGAATGAATCTAATTCCAAAAAAATACCCCAGCTTATACTCGGTAGTTCGAATCGTGTCATTCTTCCCAAACAGAAAAATTCGATCAGGAGTTTCAAACTGTGTAATCTCTATAACATAACGGAGTATCATCTGCTTACTAAGATCGCTACCAAACGGACCTTCGAATTTTACATCAGTAATTAGTTGATAAATACGTATGGACTCCATAGACGTTGCATTCGATGTAACCGCAGCTTTACCGGTTCAGATTCACCACAATACCTATGGTTTTGTATAAACCTGATTGTAAAATGCACGCTCTTGATTGTAAGAGGGTTATCTATATTACATTTATTATAAATTCTGTTTAATTTTCAGAGGGGCTAGGATTGCAGAACATGGAAGTCAATGGACGTCACACGAGCGACAGAAATAATAATAAGGATGCTGGAGAACAGACCATTCCAACCATACCCGGTTCGTATTCCAATCACACGCTCGTCGTTGCTGATACCGAGTCGAATGCAACAGAACAGATGACATCTGAGTCTGTCTCATTGGGACCGGGCGAAGAAGAACAGAAGGTCAGCTCTTCAGATCGCAAAGTTTCTTCTGATAAGAAGAAAGAGAGACATGACAAAGACGGCAGGGTGGTGCAGAAAAGGAAACCTCTTGATGAGGATTCTCGGGCTACGCGTGAAAAGATTAAATGCGAACCATGCGAGAGGTTATTTGATAAGAAATCTGCTTATTTGAAGCATAACAGGAAACATCACCACGTTCAGGCCTTGACCTCCCCCACCCCATCTGCTGACCCTCCTGCTCTCACCCCATATCATGAACTTCCCTCCCCTACTCCCTCCGACGATCTGCCTTCTCTCACCTCGTGTGACGACCTTCCCCCAATTCCAACCAGGCATTATTTCGTTAAGAAAGGTAGATGCCATTGCAAGCATTGCTTCGTTGAAATCGCCCATCCCAAATATGTGCAAGAGCATGTGAAGAAACACGACAAAAATTTCCAGTGTCCAGTATGTCAGCAATATTTAGCGTCATCTAAATTGTTAGACGTCCACAAGTCCATCACCCATGGCTCAATCAGGTGGTGGCGAACTGGGGATGTTTTCGGGTGTCCGGAATGTTCATTCCGGACGGAGAGCGAGGTAGCAATGAAAAAACATCTTGCAATACATGGAAACCCTGGCGTTAAGTCGTGTCGGGTATGTAACCGCCCATTCACCAAAAAGCGTGATTTGAAGAAACATTTGGAAATAAAACATGGCTCCCTTCAGCCAATCCGGTTGGAATCGGAAAAGAACTCCATACCCGCTAAGTGCCCAAGGATGAGCTTTCCTGATGTCTCGAGGAAAATCACCCTGGTCACGGACATGCGGGATTTTTCAAAAAGACCGTATGCCTGTGCCATGTGTTGGTTTCGGACAGGCGACATAAAAGATCTACAAATCCATGTCCTAATTCATTTGACTGGGGGAGCAGTCAAATAAGAAGACGCACAATCCGCGTGAACAACGATTATGTATTGGGAAACGAAATAATTAATCACGTCTTACCATATGGTAACAAAAAAACAATACAGACATGTTGTTGTGCGGAGGTGATGGATCATTGCTAATCAGTAGCCCACTGGCATAAGTAACTTGTTAGGATTGGTGTTCCTCCTAACAATATTTGACTTTGCTGTAAATAACTGGAACGATTTGCTGGGTATACCTCGTTGATATATACTGTACAGTGGCACATTGACGAGAATAGCCGTCCTGTGTATTAGCTACTTTCAACACATCTGCCCATACCAATCCCTTGTACTCTTCATCGTCGTCCACGGAAGCACTTGGACCAGCATTCTCGCTCTTCACATCAGAAAATAAAGCTAAACTGTTAGGAACTATACAGCCATACATAGTTTGGCCGTGACGTTTTTTTAAATCAAGTTATATTCATTGCAAACAGACTCTACTTCCTGCTATGGACACTTTCGTTAAACAAACACTTTCCTGATACATTCGAAGTACAGTTTCAGTCGCTGAATTTTTCTATCTTGTCAGTGTTTTCCATAGAAAAGGCACTGAAATCCCTTCATACAGAGACTAGAATAAAATTATCATTTTCATACTGGCAGTCACAAGATTATCTCAATTCGGGCACACTGTCGGAAGGATATGGTGGCGGTGATCAGATATTTCATGATACAGACGTGACCGACTTTCGCTCTACAGGGTCGACCATGTACCTGGCCCATGACAAAGGTGGTCAGATTGACCAAAAAAGAGATGCGCAACCAGACGGATCATGATCGGTCACGTCTGTACCATGTATTGTATGGTCAGAACGATCAGGTTCTTCCGACAGTGTAGTCTACATGTGTACATACTGAAACGTGTTCCGCTGTGTATTTTTAAATTGCTATGTAATTTCTCTCTTGTGCCTATGATTATTTTAATATTATTATTATTATTAGTTTGTGATGAGAAATATTGTATTTTATATATTATATTTTAAATACTTCCTGTATGGAGAGAACCTTCCCAGGAGGACTAAATCCATGTGTGTATATTGATGTGGAAATCGACAGCTTATTATTAGTTATCTCTCGTTCGGAATATTTTCATGGACGATGTTCGCTCATTAGTTTGCTTAGTGTATCCCGCTTCGGTTATATAGTTTGTCAATATTCTGTAGGTATGTAATGCGAAAGACAGAGTTCCAACCCTGCGAAGTTTTACAATCTGTACAGAGGAACTCTCGGAATGATGGTTCAATACTGTATTATTGTCTCTGGAATAAAGCCTCTATAACGTATATAAAAGTTCTGTATTATTTTCTTTCAGTATCATCGTCCAATTTATTTCTGATATTACCACTTCTCAATGATATACTGCTTTTGTTGGAGCTATGATTCCCAAGGAAGTTCCCAAGCGCATTCGCGGTATAATTCTGCCAGGAAATCTTTAATATAAGAGCCTTACAATCTGTCTGTATGTCTGTGTTTTTATAACTCTATAACCACGCGATGTAGAGATACAATATATATATACAGTTAGAAAAGTATTGATCAGGACCGGAGGTGGAGGAGTGGCCACGCCCGTGTTCTAGTTTCCTATGTTTCAAGTCTATAATCGGCATGTACGATATACCATATGAAGGCAGTGCAGAACTTGATGGTATACATGTAATAAGAAGCTGTATTTAGTATAACCTGTACAAGCATCAAACCCTACGTTCAGCAAATAGCCATCATCCAAAATGTGTTGCCCCATAACTCGATAACAACGTGATGGGGATACAATTCGTACGTCATTGGAAAGTCCAAAATCTAATGGAAATGACATAGAACTAATTCGGACTGGGTCCCTGGGGTTGGGCTGGCCACACCCAAATTGTATTTTCTTGTGTTCTAATTATATGCGATATAAAGTTAGCGCCAAATCGGAGTCGGGCATATGCACATGTATGTTGAGGCATATGTGGACCTATAAAAACGAGGAAAATATTGCCAATAGAAGATATACAGTACCAAGATAATATAAGCATCCAAATCAAAACTGAATTAATCATATCCACATTGGTTGGCCAAGATGTGGATTACAGTAAAATAATAATGTAAAGTGTTTATCTGGAATGAGTTTGTAGACTGATACCTTGAAACTACCAAAGTATTGCCACGTGTATCTACAATCTGCAAAGCATATATGTTTTTCACGCGGCGATTTAGTCCCGTAGGGACTAATGGTCCTGTATTGTAGTCGGGAAAAACTTTAGCACATTTGGTACCGTTGTCAGGGTGACTGGTTGTTTATTTAACTGCTTTAAGCTTTGAGAGCAAGAGCAGAAGAAAAGAGTCCTCAAGTTATTCAGCTACTGCAGATAGTTTGGTCAACTATTTTGGCTAGATTTTGTTTCACCTGGTCTATATTAGTGAAGTTAAATATATTCTGCTATTCTTATATATGTTCATATGTCCTTTTCACAGAGATTTCCTGCTTTAGAGCATGAATACAAAATGGATACTATTCAGAGGTTGACTTAGAGAGTTTTCCTGAAAGACGTATTATGTGATTGCGGTTTCCGTCCGTCTGTCGTGTCCGGTCTATATCTGAGACAGTTTTCTATCTACAGTTCTAATTTTTGATGAGTGGATACCGTACGGGGAGACGATGTGTTGCATATCAAAACGAAGGTTGAGGTCAGAGGTCAACGGTCACTGGCCTAAAAAACAGGAAATCACTGAAGTGTTCGTGTCCGGTCTATATCTATGAACGTATTCTATCCACAGTTGCAATTTTTTGTGAGTGGATACGCTAGGTGGAGACGATGTGTCGCGTACCAAAACTGAGATCGAGGTCAGAGGTCAAAGGTCACTGTTGCCCACAATCAGGAAATCATTGATCATTGACAGTTTTCTATCTACAGTTCTACTTTTTGGTGAGTGGATGCGCTAGGGGAACGATGTGTTGCATATCAAATGTAGGTCGAGGTTAAAGGTCAGTGTGACCGAAAAATCTGGAAATCGTTAAAAATTTCTAATGTTTTGTGAGTGGAATCAATAGGGGAAATGAAGTGTCACATACCAAAAAATAGGTCAAGGTCGAAGGTCACTGTGACCCCAAAAGCAGGAAATTATTAAAAATAACATTTGTTTGTGTTAGTAGATACATTAGGGGGACATGATGTGTCATCTACGAAAATGTAGGTCGTCAAAGGTCAAGGTCACTGTGACCCCAAAGTCGTAAAATTGTTAAAAATTTGAGTCCATTGAGAAATCACGGGGATCCATTTTGTCATGTACCAAAATTTAGATCCAGATCAATAGTCAAGGTCACTGTGATCCCAGAATCAAGGACAAAGGTCAGTGTGACCTAAAAATCACGAATCATTAAAAATTACTAATTTTTTGTGAGTGGATTCAATAGGCGGAAATGAAGTGTCGCATACTAACAATTAGGTCAAAGTCAAAGGTCACTGTGACCCCCAAATCAGGAAATTATTAAAATTAACAAAAAAAAATTGTGTCAGCAGACTACATTAGGGGGACACAATGTAGGTCAAGGCCAAGAGGTAGAGGTCACTGTAACCCCAAAATCGTGAAATTGTTAAAAATCATGATTTTTTGTGTCCATTGAGAAATTACGGGGAGACGGTTTGTCATGTACCAAAATTTAGGTCAAGGTCAATAGTCAAGGTCACTGTGACTCCAGAACCAAAAAATCTTTGAAAATTACTTTTCTTGTGTCAGTAGATACAAGGGGGACATAATGTGTCACGTACCAAAATGTAGGTCAAGGCCGAACGTCAAGATCACTGTGACCCCCAAAATCATGAATTCATAAAAACATTTTTTTTCTGCTAGTAGATACATTAGAGAGACATGTGTTACATACCAAAATGTGGGTCAAAGGTCAAGGTCACTGTGACCCCAAAATAAAGAAATCGTTAAAAGTGTGTCGAAGACAAGGTCGTGTTGCATTCTGTCCATTCATCCATTAACATGTGTTGTCCATGCGATTTCTCTAGTTTCAAGGTATGGATTGGTACCAAACTTTGAGTATACCTTACTCGTATGGCTAAGAGGAGCCATACATTTTGAGATCAATTTGTCAAAGGTCAAGGTCACAGTCCCCCAAAACTGAATCACGTTTAGTTGACTGTATGTGTTAGGATGGAATATTCAGAGTTCTCTACCCTACATGTATATGATATTGTCTTGTGGAGTTGTCTCCCATCATGTTTGAAACAGCTACATTTAGTTAAACTGTTGTGAAATAAAAACCATACATTTACTAATTTAACGGGGAGAGGGGTCTTTTATGAACTTCATACCTGTTTATTAACTCAAGAACAAAAATTTACTTCATCACTTTCTTCTTCCTTCATGAAAAATTCTCTCGTCTGAAAGGAATCCATTTGCAGGAAAACTACTATTTTCTTGTGTTTGACTGTTGTTGATTTCAGTGTGGGATATGTGTGCTCTCAGCTCTTGCTTCAAGGTCAACTAGTTATCAAGAGTTTAGCTCATTTTAGCTTATCATTCAATATAAGATGTGATATACATTGTATGTTACATTCTCAGAAGCACAAAATTGTGGACCTTTCGCTGGATTGCTAGCTACCAATTGGAATCAAGGCTATTAAACAACCTGGAAATTTGGACCAATGTAATTCCAGATATACGGGCGTATATTGAAGCCCCTTGGGCTCTTATTAATAATGGTGTCATCGCATGATCTGTTGGTCCAGGTTTTGAAACCGAAGACATCACTCTTTCCTCACTCAGAAAGTTTTGATGCTGCACAACGGCGCTGAAATCCACTAAAGAGATGTAAAATGTATTCCACACGTTAAGCCTGAACTTTACTGAACATTTTATCCTTTAGTCGGTTTCCTGTAGTTTCAAAATTGAAAACTATTCAATCGATGATCGTTATTCGTACATGTAAATATGAATTACATCGTGACTTACATGGCCGCGTATTCTAATCGTGTTCGAATACAAGCGTAATATCAGGCCTTTCCTATGTAACGGTCAGCCAGAATTAGCAGTAAATCATCATTAATGCACAGGGATGACGGCAAGACATGATATACGTCATACTAGACTGAGCCCCGCCGAATTCAGGGATCACTGATATTCTCTCGTAGTGATACGTTTTACCTCCTCCAGTCTGTTTCTACGCACCAGATGCTCAATAATTCGAATGTATGACCCTCAAAACAATGTCCTCACCCCGTCGAAATTGGCATTTTCTCGCCTCCACTTCAACGTTAGCTAACATTTATGACGTAACGCCCGAGCGTCATTTTTTCACCCAGCGGAAATCCGAGAAACGTTCGTATATGCATTCTGAATTAAGGATTCGTCCACATGTTGCTTAGCTAGTTGCCGATGCGTTGAAAATACTTGGGCTGCTTACAGAACAGGTAACCCCAAGCCACCCCTCAATCCTGACTCTAAAAGCATAAGGTAACATGTTGGGTGTATTGGTAGCGAGAAACAACAAATTCGCCTTCGATCGTACGTCACATCGAAGTAGCTATACTATGTTGAAATCGAGAACGATCTGCGGAGATCTGGTCATCTGAACACAACTGCCTCCAAGGCCGCGAGAGTCTGGGGTATTGTCAAAATGAACTTGAAAGGTTGCCCCGTAACATCAAATAAAATGCGTACTTCTGACTTGTGCAAACAATCAGTGAGTCTTGTAACTCATACCGAAAATCAAGGCAAATAACACTGAATTGGTGCAGCCATCAGCGATACTGGTTGTTCGAATTACAAGCGTCTGGTCCGTCATTCATAATTCAGCCGTCGTCCATTAGAGAATATCCGCGTCCATAATCCAAAGACCTATTCCATATTCCATATAACAGTATTAGCACCAAATTCAAAAAGACAATCATAGTATACATAAACATAGGCGTTAGATTCTTGGTATGTGCTTTAGAATAGGTTAACCGGAAGACTATACTGTGAAGTCATGTGGCTCTGTCAGTATGTCGGCACCTCTTCCCACTTCCCTTATATGTATTGTAATGTGAGAAATATCGTCCAGTGATAACGGTAAGAAGAAAAAAATCGGTCGAGCTGTCTTCTTTTTGGACCTATAATAAGTGAATCACGACAAAGTCTGTCTTTCTAATTTTCACATTGACTGTCGTTTGGCTATTACGGCAATGTACAACTTGAGCGAGACGGTGTAATAATATTTTCTCTCACTTGACAAAATCAGACTAACCGTAGCCAACAAATCGTTTTGAATTTGTTGTAAAAGAACGTTTACCACACATCATGTCTAGGTATGGTGCCGTTGTCGAAGAACGTTTACCACGCTTCATGCCCAGGTTTGGTGCCATCATGTTTAGGTGTGGTGCCGTTTTAGAAGAACGTTTACCACACATGTCTAGGTGTGGTGCCGTTGTAGAAGAACGTTTACCACGCATCATGTCTAGGTGTGGTGCCGTTGTAGAAGAACGTTTACCACACATCATCTCTAGGTATAATACCGTTGTAGAAGAACATTTACCACACATCATGTCTAGGTATGGTGCCGTTACAGAAGAACGTTAACCACGCATCATGTCTAGGTGTGGTGCCGTTGTAGAAGAACGTTTACCACACATCATCTCTAGGTATAATACCGTTGTAGAAGAACATTTACCACACATCATGTCTAGGTATGGTGCCGTTACAGAAGAACGTTAACCACGCATCATGTCTAGGTGTGATGCCATTGTAGAAGAACGTTTACCACGCATGTCTATAGGTATGGTGCCTCATATGTATACTGTTTCTCATATTTCTCTACACCTGAAATTACAAGGAGCGTTATTCCTTAGCTGTACCTCACCTAATTGTTCGACAGACGTAAAACAAGCGTCTAGTCCGTCATTCAATATTCAGCCGTCGTCCATTAAAGAATCTCCGCGTCCATAATCCAAAGACCTATTCCATATTCCATAAAGCAACAAAGCAATCATAGTATACATATACATAGGCTAGTTTCCTGCAAAAGGGAAGCGGTCAACGGTTTTCAATGATGCCGCCTGTATATCAAATCTCCGTATCGCTGATCCTTATACTTATTCGATATGATTTTCTGTTTAAATTCGTTATCTATATCTCAGTCACGCTTTGGTTGTGACTGTTCATATCGACACCATGATGATCTTTCGGTACATGGGTTCAAACGTCCCTTATCCCCGGGTTAAACGGAATTAGACATGCAAGTTACGAAAGACAACGCCATAAATCGTACGCGCTATTCTCGTATTTTGGTTTCAGCATGCGATATGTTAGCGCTAATTCCACACTGGCTTAGCAATCACAGAATTTAGATAACCCTTATGTAAACATAATGTTCCATGATCTTATATCCGAGTTGAATGAGATTGAGATCGGGGTCACCAAATGCAATTCAAACAGTATCAGACCAATACTGATTGCTTTAATACTCTCCCCCAAAAAACAATTATTTCATTGAACATTTTACCATATCACAGTTTACCACATATTACCGGATTGTGCGTCTTTGTTTCTACAATGTTGGGAGTGGTGTTAGAAGTCAATTACATGCCGCCAATATACATGGTGTACATCATCAGTTATAAGTTATGTTTTGAAATGGATCTTGGACAGTTGTGTACATGTTCTGATGCGGAATGGACGACGACTGAATATTGAATGACGGACTAGACGCGTGTATTTATATGTATATAAGTTATACTGGAGATTAAGGGTGACTGGGTATATTTGTTCATTTCGCGCTGTCACTTGATTGTTCGTTGGGAATATTGAATTAGTGATTCATTGAATCTGTCTTGGGGCATAGTGTCAGTGCAGAGTATAGGACAGATGCAGATACAGATATATCCCATTGAAAACTATTCAATCGATGATCGTTATTCGTACATGTAAATATGAATTACATCGTGACTTACATGGCCGCGTATTCTAATCGTGTTCGAATACAAGCGTAATATCAGGCCTTTCCTATGTAACGGTCAGCCAGAATTAGCAGTAAATCATCATTAATGCACAGGGATGACGGCAAGACATGATATACGTCATACTAGACTGAGCCCCGCCGAATTCAGGGATCACTGATATTCTCTCGTAGTGATACGTTTTACCTCCTCCAGTCTGTTTCTACGCACCAGATGCTCAATAATTCGAATGTATGACCCTCAAAACAATGTCCTCACCCCGTCGAAATTGGCATTTTCTCGCCTCCACTTCAACGTTAGCTAACATTTATGACGTAACGCCCGAGCGTCATTTTTTCACCCAGCGGAAATCCGAGAAACGTTCGTATATGCATTCTGAATTAAGGATTCGTCCACATGTTGCTTAGCTAGTTGCCGATGCGTTGAAAATACTTGGGCTGCTTACAGAACAGGTAACCCCAAGCCACCCCTCAATCCTGACTCTAAAAGCATAAGGTAACATGTTGGGTGTATTGGTAGCGAGAAACAACAAATTCGCCTTCGATCGTACGTCACATCGAAGTAGCTATACTATGTTGAAATCGAGAACCATCTGCGGAGATCTGGTCATCTGAACACAACTGCCTCCAAGGCCGCGAGAGTCTGGGGTATTGTCAAAATGAACTTGAAAGGTTGCCCCGTAACATCAAATAAAATGCGTACTTCTGACTTGTGCAAACAATCAGTGAGTCTTGTAACTCATACCGAAAATCAAGGCAAATAACACTGAATTGGTGCAGCCATCAGCGATACTGGTTGTTCGAATTACAAGCGTCTGGTCCGTCATTCATAATTCAGCCGTCGTCCATTAGAGAATATCCGCGTCCATAATCCAAAGACCTATTCCATATTCCATATAACAGTATTAGCACCAAATTCAAAAAGACAATCATAGTATACATAAACATAGGCGTTAGATTCTTGGTATGTGCTTTAGAATAGGTTAACCGGAAGACTATACTGTGAAGTCATGTGGCTCTGTCAGTATGTCGGCACCTCTTCCCACTTCCCTTATATGTATTGTAATGTGAGAAATATCGTCCAGTGATAACGGTAAGAAGAAAAAAATCGGTCGAGCTGTCTTCTTTTTGGACCTATAATAAGTGAATCACGACAAAGTCTGTCTTTCTAATTTTCACATTGACTGTCGTTTGGCTATTACGGCAATGTACAACTTGAGCGAGACGGTGTAATAATATTTTCTCTCACTTGACAAAATCAGACTAACCGTAGCCAACAAATCGTTTTGAATTTGTTGTAAAAGAACGTTTACCACACATCATGTCTAGGTATGGTGCCGTTGTCGAAGAACGTTTACCACGCTTCATGCCCAGGTTTGGTGCCATCATGTTTAGGTGTGGTGCCGTTTTAGAAGAACGTTTACCACACATGTCTAGGTGTGGTGCCGTTGTAGAAGAACGTTTACCACGCATCATGTCTAGGTGTGGTGCCGTTGTAGAAGAACGTTTACCACACATCATCTCTAGGTATAATACCGTTGTAGAAGAACATTTACCACACATCATGTCTAGGTATGGTGCCGTTACAGAAGAACGTTAACCACGCATCATGTCTAGGTGTGGTGCCGTTGTAGAAGAACGTTTACCACACATCATCTCTAGGTATAATACCGTTGTAGAAGAACATTTACCACACATCATGTCTAGGTATGGTGCCGTTACAGAAGAACGTTAACCACGCATCATGTCTAGGTGTGATGCCATTGTAGAAGAACGTTTACCACGCATGTCTATAGGTATGGTGCCTCATATGTATACTGTTTCTCATATTTCTCTACACCTGAAATTACAAGGAGCGTTATTCCTTAGCTGTACCTCACCTAATTGTTCGACAGACGTAAAACAAGCGTCTAGTCCGTCATTCAATATTCAGCCGTCGTCCATTAAAGAATCTCCGCGTCCATAATCCAAAGACCTATTCCATATTCCATAAAGCAACAAAGCAATCATAGTATACATATACATAGGCTAGTTTCCTGCAAAAGGGAAGCGGTCAACGGTTTTCAATGATGCCGCCTGTATATCAAATCTCCGTATCGCTGATCCTTATACTTATTCGATATGATTTTCTGTTTAAATTCGTTATCTATATCTCAGTCACGCTTTGGTTGTGACTGTTCATATCGACACCATGATGATCTTTCGGTACATGGGTTCAAACGTCCCTTATCCCCGGGTTAAACGGAATTAGACATGCAAGTTACGAAAGGCAACGCCATAAATCGTACGCGCTATTCTCGTATTTTGGTTTCAGCATGCGATATGTTAGCGCTAATTCCACACTGGCTTAGCAATCACAGAATTTAGATAACCCTTATGTAAACATAATGTTCCATGATCTTATATCCGAGTTGAATGAGATTGAGATCGGGGTCACCAAATGCAATTCAAACAGTATCAGACCAATACTGATTGCTTTAATACTCTCCCCCAAAAAACAATTATTTCATTGAACATTTTACCATATCACAGTTTACCACATATTACCGGAAAGGCGGACGTATTATGTGATGGCGGTTTCCGTCCGTCTGTCCGTCTGTCCGTCCCCCGTGTCCGGTCTATATCTGGGACAGTTTTCTATCTACAGTTCTAATTTTCGATGAGTGGATATCCTACGAGGAGGCGATGCGTCGCGTACCAAAATGAAGGTCGAGGTCAGAGGTCAAAGGTCACTGGCCTAAAAAACAGGAAATCACTGAAGTGTTCGTGTCCGGTCTAGATCTGTGAACGTTTTCTATCCAAAGTTGCAATTTTTTGTGAGTGGATATGCCAGGTGGGGACGATGTGTCGTGTACCAAAATTGAGGTCGAGGTCAAAGGTCAAATGCCACTGTTGCCTAAAATCAGGAAATCATTGATCATTGGCAGTTTTCTATCTACAGTTTTAATTTTTGGTGAGTGGATGCTCTAGCGGGAAACAATGTGTTGCATACCAAACGTAGGTCGAGGTCAGAGGTCAAAGGTCAGTGTGACCGAAAAATCAGGAAATCATTAAAAAAAATTTGTAAGTGGATTCAATGAAGTGCCGCATACCAAAAAATAGGTCGAAGGTCAACGGTCACTTTGACCCCAAAATTAGGAAATTATTAAAAATAACATTTGCTTGTGTCAGTAGATACATTTAGGGGAACACGATGTGTCACCTACCAAAATGTAGATCAAAGTCAAAGGTTAAAGTAACTGTGACCCCAAAATCGCAAAATTGTTAAAAATCATGATTTTTTTAGTTCATTGGGAAATATACGGGGAGCCGGTTTGTCATGTACCAAAATTTAGATCCAGGTCAATAGTCAAGGTAACTGTGATCCCAGAATCAAGGTCAAAGGTCAGTGTGACTTAAAAATCAGGAAATGATTAAAAATTACAGATTTTTTGTGAGTGGATTCAATAGATGGAAATGAAGTGTCGCATATTAAGAACTTGGTCAAGGTCAAAGGTCACTGTGACCCCAAAATCGGGAAATTATTAAAAATAACATTTTTTGTGTGTCAGTAGATACATTAGGGCGACACGATGTGTCACATCCCAAATTGTAGTTCATGGTCAAAGGTCAAGGTCACTATGACCCGAAAATCGTGAAATTGTTAAAAATCAAGATTTTTGTGTCCATTGAGAAATTACGGGGAGACGTTTTGTCATGTACCAAAATTTAGGTCAAGGTCAATAGTCAAGGTCACTTTGACTCCTGAATCAAGAAATCTTTGAAAATTACTTTTTTTTGTTTCAGTAGATACATTAGGAGGACATGTATCACGTACCAAAATGTAGGTCAAGGCCGAACATCAAGGTCACTATGACCCCAAAAATCATGAAATTCATAAAAATCATGATTTTTTGGTGTCCATTGATACATTGAGGAAAGACGATGTGTCATGTATTAAAATTTAGGTCAAGGTCAAGGTCAAGGTTACCCCAAAATCAGGAAATCATTAAAAATAACCTTTTTCTGCCAGTAGATACATTAGAGGGACATGATGTGTTACATACCAAAATGTGGGTCAAATGTCAAGGTCACTGTGACCCCAAAATCAAGAAATTATTAAAAATCACATTTTTATATGCCTGTCGAAGACGAGGTCATGTAATGCGATGTTGCGGTCTGTCCATTCATCCATTAACATTTGTTGTCCATGCGATATCTCTAGTTTCAAGGTATGGATTGGTACCAAACTTAGAGTATACCTAACTCGCATGGCAAAGAGGAGCCATACATTTTGAGATCAATTTTTCAAAGGCCAAGGTCACAGTCCCCCAAAACTGAATCAAGTTTAGCTGACTGTATGTGTTACGTTGGAATATTCAGAGTTCTCTTCCCCACATTTATATGGCATTGTCCTGTGGAGTTGTCTCCCATGTTTGAAAAATCTACATTTAGTTAAACTGTCGTGAAATAAAAACCATACATTTACTAATTTAACAGGGAGCGGGGTCCTTTATGAACTTCATACCTGTTTATTAACTCAAGAACAAAGGTTTACTTCATCGCTTTCTTCTTCCTTCATGAAAAATTCTCTCGTCTGAAGGGAATCCATTTGCAGGAAAACGATTATTTTCTTGTGTTTGACTATTGTCGATTTCAGTGTGGTATATGTGAGCTCTCAGCTCTTGCTTCAAGGTCAACTAGTTACCAAGAGTTAACTCATTTTAGTTTATCATTCAATATAAGATGTGATATATGTTACATTCTCAGAAGCACAAAATTGTGGACCTTTCTCTGCGTTGCTAGCTACCAATTGGAATCAAGGCTATTAAACAACCTTGAAATTTGGACCAATGTAATTTCAGATATACGGGCGTATATTGAAGCCCCCTGGGCTCTTGTTACCGATGCTAATAATATATTAATCCCAGAAGCCTAAAAGCATACTTTATCTCTACTGCATACAAGGGATATCATTAATGGGATGTTTCTTTGTTTGTAGAGTTGCTTGTATTTGGCAACAATATATCAACAACATATAGGTATTCTATTGGATAATAATTGTGCATCCCTTTTGACTGACCATTATCTGTTCTCTTATGAATATATGCCGACGCTTTCAAAAACCGACCATTTCAAAGCCCGTTCACAAAACGCTATACAGACGAACTTCTCGCTTTGGATAATCGTCGTATATATATATGAAGCATATAACAATATATATCCACATACGCTGGAGGTTAAGGAAACTGCAGATAGCCCTAACGACAAGAGACATGATTACAATTTCGACATCGTGAACTATCCCTTGCTGGACAGTAGCATTTCAGTGGACCTGCATATGGCGTATACATATCACGCCTAGTAACATTTGATAGATCCTGTGTTAAATGTGACGATTTTAATCAACGTCACAAAGCCTTGTTGCAAAAACTCATAAAAGGGGGCTATACCACCAAGCGCCTCCACTCAAAGTTTCTCAAATTTGGCAATACAAATCGCATACTGATAGCAAAATACGACCATGACGTGCAAGATATGTGGCTTTATTCTCTAATGAAGATTACGGATTACGGATTCGGATATTCTTTAATGGACGACGGCTGAATTATGAATGACGGACCAGACGCTAGTAATTCGAAATGTTTGGAACATCTTGATGTCTTGCCGGCATAATTGAAAACTGTTGACAGCTTCCCTCTTGCAGAAAATCAGCCTATGTTTATATATACTGAAGTTTTTTTAAATTTGGTGCTAAGTTGTTGCTGTTATATGGCATAGGTCTTCGGAATATGAACGTAATCATTAGTCATTGGACGATGGCTTAATATTGAATGACAGCCTAGACGCTTGTACATTAATAATCCGTCTTCGTTCTTCGTCTGCTCGAGTAAGCATGTACGCAGACGATACTACGTTATGTTATCCTGAATCAAGTTAGTTTTTCAATATGAGCTGTGGCGGCTGATGTTTAGTTTAGATCATTATTAAGAAATATGTGGCAATCATTGACAGTTTTCTATCTACAGTTCCAATTTTTGTTGAGTGGATTCCCTGTGGCGGGGGGTGGGGCGATGTGTTGCATACCAAATGTAGGACAAGGTCAGAGGTCGAAGGTCAGTGTGGCCGAAAAATTAAAAAATTAATGACAACTAAGAGTTTTGTGATTGGATTATGGGAAAGAAGTGTCGCATACCAGAAATTAGGTCAAGGTCTAAGGTCCAAGGTCAGTGTGATCCCAAATCAGGAAAGCATTAAAAATAACTTTTTGTGTCAGTGGATACATCAGGGACACGATGTGTCACGTACTAAATGTAGATCAAGGTCAAAGATCAAGATCACTTTGAAATTGTTGAGAATCATGATTTTTTTTTATCTGTTGATATATTATGGGCAGACGATGCGTCGTATGCCAAAATTTAGGTCAAGATCAAGTGTCATGGTCACTGTGATCCCAAAATCAGGAAATCATTAAAAATAATTGTTTTGTATTAGGAGACACGATGTGTCACGTACCAAACTGTAGGTCAAACCCAAAGGTCAAGAATAGAAGCGTCTAGTCCGTTCAATATTCAACCGTCGTCCATTAAAGAATTTCCGGATCCATAATCCAAAACCTAATTCATATAATAACATTAGCACCGAATTAAAAGAATAAATCATAGTATACATAAAACTAGGCTAATGTCCTGAAAGACAGAAGCGGTCAACAGTTTTCAATAATGCCAGCAAGACATCATGATGTTCCAAAAATATCAAATCCGTATCGCTGATCAGTATTAGCATCAGCATTAGTACCAAATTCAAAATGACAAGCATAGTATACATAAACATAGGCTAGTTTCCTGCAAGAGAGAAGCAGTCAAGGTTTTAGTGATGTCGTCGAGACATCATGATGTTCCAAATATATCAAATTCGTATCGCTGATCAGTATACTTAATCCAAATAATATACGTTGTAAAGTCGATATCTAGAGTATGATGTATCTCAGTCACGCTTTGATTGTGGCTGTTCATATGGCCACTATGAGGATCTTGGAATACATAGGTTCATACGGCCCCTAGCCCATGGTTAAGCGTATAGATTGAATAGAGTTAAGTCTTACATGTATCAAACAACTCTATAGGACAAATGTCATATACAAGTAGGAGAGACAACTGGCCTATGTCTATGTATACTATGACTGTCTTTTTGAATTTGATGCTAATACTGTTATATGGAATATGGAATAGGTCTTTGGATTATAGACGCGGATATTCTTTAATGGACGACGGCTGAATTATGAATGACGGCCTAGACGCTTGTAATATGTGGTCTCTCGGTTCTTGTTTCAAGGTCGCCTAGTTACCAAGAGTTAGGCCTCTTTTAGTTTATCATTCAATAAAATATGTGATAAATATTACATTCTCATAACCACAAAATCTTAGACCTTTCTCTGGGTTGATAGCTACCAATTGCGACCAAGGCCATTCAACAACCTTGAAATTGTTTTGAGTAGTTTTGTTCAGCTGAAGTTGCATATGTTTGGAGGGAAAAACGTACCAACTAAAACACGGATAATTAATGTTGAACAATATATTATGATTTTTTGACATATTTTGACCAGTTATAAACAAGATATAGCTAAACACTATTTCCATGTTGGCATTTGGATACTGCATCCAAACTTTGTCACAAAGCGTTGAGACACAACAACAAATTATCATTGTAGATGACATGAATGCTGAATAAAATACAATGAATTTCAGACAGATCTGACCACTGATTAGACAGACATGACCGTTCATTCACAATAAAACCCTGTTTCAATGGATTTTTTTTTTGTTCAAAATGCATCTTAATGCTTTTTTCGATCATACCATATGGTTGGGAACACAGCCTCGATATTATGTATTAAAAAACTAAAACGGAGCAATATTGTACGATGTTTAGATTGATCGGTTATTTAATGAGACAGAAATTCACATAAGGCCTTCTATATTTTGTGTGGACATTTGGATATGGCCCGTAAGTGACGTCACTACCCATGGCAATACTCAAATGATCACGATATAGCTTCCGAATTCTCATACCGAATACGACTGCTTGGGGAGTTCCACCTGTCTTGATTGCCGTGTATTTCCATATTTGAACTCAGTTATAACGATCCATAGTTACTAACAAGCGCAGATCCGACATTCAATATTCAGACGTCCATAACACAAAAATCCGCTTCAATAATCGAAATCGGAGCGATATGCAAGAGGTGGGAAACATTAACGACGTTTGGCGACTTAAAAGCAAGCATATGACTTTACAGGAAAATATCCCTCGGCCCCTTACATTCTGAACCGAGAATACGGTGGATTCTCAGACGTAGCCTTAGTATCTCAGCCGCGCTTTTATTGCAGCTGTTCATGTGCAGACAATGAAGTATCCACACGGCCTCTAGCACCTGCTTAAGCGGAATTAGATACGCTAGCTCGGGAGGTGTGATGACAGATCAGCTCAAACATATAACTCACCAAATGTTAATGGGTGAGCACCATGAACGTCTGATGGAGTAAACGTCTCAACATGGGGTCAACCCGGTGAGTGCAAGAATACCCAGAAAAAAACTAACTTGCAATGCCCGACGTCAAACAGCTTAAATTTCCCACCAAAACAATATACCAACATATATTTGTTGAATGACATATACGGAGGACGGGCCTCTGGGACTCACAATCCAACAGCAGAATTCTACCATATACAGGTACTAAATTGGAGCGATATGCAAGAGGTGGAAAAAATTGACGACGTCTGGCGACTTAAAAGCAACCATATGATTTTACAGGAAATCATCCCTCGACACCTCACATTCAGACCCGAGAATACGGCGGATTCTCAGACGTAGCCTTAGTATCTAAGCCGCGCTTTTATTGCAGCTGTTCATGTGCAGACAATGAAGTATCCACACGGCCCCTAGCACCTGCTTAAGCGGAATTAAATACGCTAGCTCGTGAGGTGTGATGACAGCTCAGCTCAAACAAATAACTCACCAAATGTTAATGCATGAGCATCGTGGACGCCTGATGGCGTAAGCGTCTCAACATGGCGTCAACCTGGTTAGTGCAAGAATACCCAGAAAAACTAACTTGCAATGCCCGACGTCGTACAGCTGAAATGTCCCACCAAAACAATATACCAACATATATTTGATGAATGACATATACTGAGGGCGGGCCTCGCGGACTCACAATCCATCAGCAGAACCCTACCATATACAGGTACTAAATTGAAGCGATATGCAAGAGGTGAAAAAAATTGACGACGTCTGGCGACTTAAAAGCAGCCATATGATTTTACAGGAAATCATCCCTCGACACCTCACATTCAGACCCGAGAATACGGCGGATTCTCAGACGTAGCCTTAGTATCTCGGCCGCGCTTTTATTGCAGCTGTTCATGTGGAGACAATAAAGAACCCACACGGCCCCTAGCACCAGCTCAAGTGGAATCAGATACGCTAGCTCCGGAGCTGTGAAGGCAATCAGCTCAAACAAATAACTCATCAGATGTTGATGGATGAGCACCATGGACGTCTGATGGAGTGAACGCCTCAACATAGGGTCAACCTGAAAAATGCAAGAATATCTAGAAAAACTAACATGCAATCTTAAATTTCCCACGAAAAACAAAAAACCTTCATATATTTGTCGAATGACATGTACAGAGGGTGGGCCTCGCGGACTAGCAGCTCCCCAGCAGAATTCTACTATATACAGGTAATAAATTGGAGCGATATGCAAGAGGTGCGAAAAATTGCGGACGTCTGGAGACTTAAAAGCAACCATATGACTTTACAGGAAAGCATCCCTGGGCACCTCACATTCAGACCCGGAAATACGGTTAATTCTCAAACGTAGCCTTAGTATCTCAGCCGCGCTTTTATTGTGTGTGTTCGTGTGGAGACAATGAAGTATCCACACGGCCTCTAGCACCGGCTCAAGCGGAATTAGATACGCTAGCGCGGGAGTTG
This sequence comes from Hanleya hanleyi, assembly GCA_036873755.1. Taxonomy (NCBI): domain Eukaryota; kingdom Metazoa; phylum Mollusca; class Polyplacophora; order Lepidopleurida; family Hanleyidae; genus Hanleya; species Hanleya hanleyi. The sequence goes on along the minus strand of JAVTVY010016991.1, from coordinate 34,886 downwards.
TGATGACAGATCAACTCAAACCAATAACCCATATGATGTTAAAGGACAAGCGCCATGGACGTCTGATGGAGTGAACGTCTCAACATGGGGTCAGCCTGGTAAATGCAAGAATATCCAGAAAAACTAACCTACAATGCCCGAAGTCGTACGGCTTAAATTTTCCACGAAAATAATAAACCTACATATATTTGTCGAATGACATTTACAGAGGGCGACTAAAAGTCCACCACCGGAATCCGACCATATACAGATAATCAATTGGAGTGATATGCAAGAGGTGGGAAAAATTTACGACGTCTGGCGACTTAGAAGCAACCATATGACTTTACAGGAAAGCATCCCCATGCACTTCACATTCAGACCCGAGAATACGGTGGATTCTCAGACGTAGCCTTAGCATCTCAGCCGCGCTTTTTCATATGACAGTTAATGACACATGACAAAATAATAAAAACATAAGATGGTTTACTAAAAGAGAGAAGCGGTCAGCCGTTTTCAGTAATGTCAATAAGACATGATGATGTTCTATACATAAAATCCCAATCAAGTCGTTTCTAGACTGAACTGATAAAGTCTGATGGTATGGTTGATAAATTTTCAATAATTTTAACGCCCCCCCCCCCCCCTCCCACCCCTCACCTCCCCACCGTTAATCAACGTCACAAAACATTGTTGCAGAAACTTATAAAACAGGGCTACACCACCAAGCGCCTCCACTCAAAGTTTCCTCAAATTTGGCGATACATATCGCATGCTGATAGCAAGGTCTATGGCGTTACGTTTCGTAACTTGTGTCTAATTCCGCTTAACCCGGGGCTAGGGGCCGTATGAACCCATGTACTTCAATATCCTCATGGTACTCATATGAACAGTCACAATCAAAGCGTGACTGAGATACATCATTCTTTAGATGAAGACTTTACAACAAATATTATGGATTAAGAATACTGATCATCGACACGGGTTTGATATTTTTGGAACATCATGATGTCTAACCGGCATCATTGAAACCTGTTGACCGTTTCTCTCTTGCAGGAAACAAGCCTATGTTTATGTATACTATGATTGTCTTTTTGAATTTGGTGCTAATACTGTTATATGGAATATGGAATAGGTCTTTGGATTATGGACGCGGATATTCTCTAATGGACGACGGCTGAATTATGAATGACGGACGAGACGCGTGTAATACTTCTGTTGGCAATATACCTTGCTCTTATAATTATCTTACACCACCTCTTAACGCCTGTCCAGTTACTATATATGTTGTATTGCAATTGAATTGGTCGAATGAATATCTTACCCACAAGTATCGTTCTTCCTCGTCGTTATCAATAATCATTATACATGGGTATCCAGAGATTGAGCATGAAGTCGATGACTCCGGCTCCCTAACCCTGAATTTCTGCTTCCGCTTTCGATTTACTAACATGTCGTCCGGGCTATTCTGAATCAATAATTCATAATCACATCAACAGTGCATGTGTCTTGGTCCTCTCCGAATCTTCTTGTCTGGTTACAGACTAAAACAAAAAAAGAAAAGAAATAGGTAATTATTGCGTTGTGTGCATGTCAAGAAATTCTGTTTCTATCAGAGAGACATCGATTAGACACAAATAAAACCCGGGCAGTTGAATATTTGTTCAGAGCTCCCCCTTATCAGTCAACGTTATTGTATCTACTGTGCCAATGAGAGTTTTTTTGCACAAATTAAAAATACTTATTTGCAGCTATAGTCTGCCGGAGAGACGACCTCCGTTCACTGATGCGAACTCTCTCACCTGCATTCCTCCTGAGTCGGACCTTCCTATTAGTTCTTCTCCCCATTTCTTGCTCTGGCAACACCTAGAAATCCCGTATTTTTAGCTAATACTTGTTAGTGTATCCATTTCATCTAATCTTATTAACACAATCAACATCACTACATTAATCAAGACCTTGAACACATCGAATATTCTGTTGGATATCTCGTTGCATTGAAAACCTACAATAATCAATTTCTAGTGCTGGTATGTAGTATTCTGTATCTGTCTATAGTAGACAAAGATTGACCGGACATCCTTTTGATCTTTCAGCTCCTGTATATATTTCCCCATCCCACTATATGTCTCCCATGTAAGCTCGAGCTTTGCAAACTGGTTCAGAATTGCCCAGATTCAGACTAAAATGGGCTCTCCTCATCACAATAATTTCCAAGGTACGGTAACATGTTCGGTTGCAAAAAATAAAAGCATTATGTTGTACCAGTGACAAAAATAATTGTAACAGCTGTCTGGTCGGAATAAAACAGTCGGGACAACCACAACATATGCCCATCCTTGGTAATCGCCTAAAATAGCAATTAAAAGAGTTTTTGACAGTCTTGACGTCTGACCTGGTATTGAAATGATGAATACATCTAATCTTTCAAATATTGGTTAGTTGTGACATGTATTGCATGACATCGGCGAGCCTTGTTTGGGGTTGCAATTCATTGAGGGGTGGCAGAATTATGAAATAAAATGAAATGAAATCATGAATCATGAAATGTTATAATCCGCTTTAATTTGATGTGGCTTCACAATTTTCGTAAAATATGTTTTTTTCCGAGGATAACCAGCTCATATCGACATTTTCCAGGTAATAAATGGGAAAGGGCACCGCAGAAATATTTGTATCGGTTATTTTTAGCGTATCCGAATTCACTCCCTTGTCCGGAAGAATTCCAGTCAAAGGCACAAACTGAATATTTCTAAAAACTAGGCTTATTTAAATTTATTTCTTTGCTCCATTATCTTGACAGTTAATATGTGTTTTGGGAAATATAGTTCAACATATGGCCAGGGGTTTGAACTTTCGACACCAGTAAAAGTTTTGGAAAATGGAAAAAAGTGGGGAAAAGTACCAGAAAAAAACTCTGTTGGCTGAGATGATGATCTCGATGTCGTTTGACCTACCTGTCAGAAAAAGAATTATTTGAGGAGAACTCGAGGTTTGCTTGATAATAAATGTATTCGTCCGAATTCACCCTGCTGTCCGAATACACCCCAGTCTACGGCACTCAACGAGTTTTTCCCCAAATTTGCCGTCTAAACTTGCATCACCATGTACATACTGTGAAATATGAAGGTGTATCGATCCTCATCCAGATGTGCTTACTAGCAAGGTACATTCAACTTTATATTGAGAATGGTGTTTGACTCGATGCCAAACTGATATCAGTGGTGAGTGGTAAAGCTGGTGGTAAAATACAAGTGTCCAATCTGTCATTCAATACTCAGCCGTTGTCCACTAAAGAATCTCCACGTTCACAATTGAAAGACATAATTCCTAAAAGAGTATTAGCACCAATTTATAAATAAACATAGGTCAGTTTCCTGCAAGAGAAAACAATAATAATATTTTGTTGTTATGCATGCATGCTTGGTTTAAATATTTTACATTCGGTATCAGCGAAAATTTTAGCACAGATATTCAAACGTTTGTCATATTTTACCATCGTCGCACTTTTTCTAGGTCAAGAGGTCAGGTGGCTGAGATGACCACTGAAACTGGGCAGAACGCGGTCCGCTATGCAAGGTGGTCAAGGTTTCACCTTTGCCTCAAAAGGAGGCTTTGACGTTGTGAAGATGCTGTGAACCCCCCTCAAGGGCGTCTATTGTATGAAAATATAAGTTTGGTTTGAGGTAATATTTTTGTTAGACGAGGAAATTCTCCATTCAAATGACTCAAATATACCAAAATATGGGAGGAGCAAACTTTGACTACTCGTAAATCGTTTTCTATGGACCTTGCCATTTCATTTTCAAGGCTAACTGAGTACCGGCATCTACATTGAAAACAAAGCTTTATAATCATCAAACATAAAGCAGATATTTTTTTAATGCCACATATCATTACATATCATAGCTTGAGTAGGAAGAATAGCTAAACACAACAGGATATTTCCACAGTACCAATCATGCAATTTACGTCGTCCGTCTAGAAAAGATATTTTATGGCCTGGTTTGTTCCTCGCACTGGTAGGCTATTCGCATGATACATGTGAATAAAACATGTTCTAGTGGGCATATATGCATAGCATTTATGAGATGTGTCAATCGCCAGAAGTGTATCCAATGCGATAATCTGCCCAATCTGTGTGCACATCTCCTTCTTTGAGCGACAAACTACAATAAGCCAACTCAGGACATTATTTACTGTGAACGTCTCACATAAACATGCCAGCTCCGCCATAATGACCGTGACGATAGAACTAATGGTGTGCCTGTGCCAACAACGCCTGACAAGAGACCGCAGAATACACCATTATACGATCTGTTCTGACGTAACTCGATTGCTAATCTGAAACAAATATGGTCTGTAGACACTGTTAATGTCCAAACGCCCGTTAATGTCCAAATTGGACATTAACACGCAGCGAGTGCGTGTTAACATTAACATTAACCGCCTCTTATTGTCCTAGGGCAAATTTGGACATTAGCGGTCGACCTGCAACTGATTTTTTTTCAATATGTACAAGTTGCGTCTTAATGTCCTAACAGTCCATAGTCCGTAGTTCGTTTTTTTACTAATTCAATATCTTGTGGTCATATCGATTCCTCGCAGTGTAAGATGGATATATGAACATGGGCTGTTGTCTCGCAAAGCGATTTCGCTGTGTCTTGGTGTTTTTTCAATGCTTTCTTGTGCTCATTAAAAGTTCATAGTCCGTAGTTCGTTTTTTCACTAATTCAATATCTTGTGGTCATATCGATTCTCGTAGTGTAAGATGGATGTATAAACACGGGTTGTACTCACGCAAAGCGATTTCGCCGTGTCTTGGCGCGCGCTAAATGGTCTCAATGAAATTTTGGAACAGAGGCGGGACTGTTTTAGGACAATAACAGTCGAAGTGAATGTCCAAAGTTTGGACGATAACATTCATGCTGGCGTCTTATTGTCCTACGTGGGACATTAACACGCACTCGTTGCGTGTTAATGTCCAATTTGGACATTAACGGGCGTTTGGACATTAACAGTGTCTACAATGGTCAGTCCAGCTGTAGTCTTAGGATTGATTTGCGTCGAACAGATCTTATGTGCAAAATGTATGGATCATTTACGAAATTTGAAACAGACATGCTGTGCCGTTATATAACAACAGATCGAAGGTATAAAAAGGTCATGATGTAAACCCAATTCTATATCTATGGATAGTGGACAAGACCGTGCATATATGGACTGGCCCCATTGATGAAAGGAACGAATAGCTGGAGAGAACCAAGGTTCTCTCAAATATAAGGGGTCGCCCTGTGCTACAGCTGGCTATTTTCCGTCCTGGGGTACGGCCCCCATAGATTAACACATGGAAACACAGATAACACAAATAAGAATACCAAGTATCAAATCATTTATTTGGCACACTCATTCGACAATGGATGATATAGTATATGGAACATGGTTCGAGATTCCATGTCGACACTCAGATGAATCCAGACTACATATGCTGATCATTTAATCCAATTTCAAGGTTGAGTTAAAAGGACATCAAGAATTTGGATTAAAGTGTATAGAGCCTTACATATGTATATCCATATGATTTTCCCAGGGTCCCTAGCTCAGTATTTTTGTTTTATGTCGTGTTAAAAAAGACAAATTTAACTTTAATTGTCGAGAAAAATGATTCAGGCCTAATTTTTATGTTAACATCAAAATAGATGTATTTTGGGAGATAAAAAGTCGATAACGGTATAACAAAGGATAACGTCTCTCATGCCAAAACCCAAAATTGAGCGAAACCATATTATGCGGAGATATAAGATATTTTCTGAGGATTACAAAGAAAAACGCTACCCAAGGACTAATATTACTGACGGAATTATGATAGCAGATTTAAAACTATTAAGTAGGCTTTGCATAGCATAGTTTACGGTAAGTAGTACGTATAAGTATAACATATAAGAATGGTAAAACTATCTGTATGATAATTGTGAAATATCAGTCAATCAATATATTTATTGCCCGACTCAGTAATACAGAGTATGGCAATGAACAAAACATATTTACAAAAGGTAGAAAGAATATATACAATATATGCAAGGAAACAATGATATATCAATGATATATTTTACAATTCCTGATTAGATGTTGGTGGGTGCCCAGCTGGGAGTGCGGTTATCTTTCTCACCATCACCAGGTAGTGGGCTGTAAATCACTTTTCGTCCGTGGTCCGTCGTCCGTCCGTTATCGCGATTTCTCAGGAAATACTGCATGGATCTTTCTCAGATTTGATACACAGGTTCCCCTTGGGGTCTAGTTGTGCAAGATACCTTTTTTTGGTCCGATTCGAAAATCCAATTTGGCCACAACGCGGCCATCTTGGATTTCCCCATGAAACCTTGTTATCGTGATTTCTCGGGAACTACTGCATGGATCTTTCTCAAATTCGGTACACGGGTTTCCCTTGGGGTGTCGTTGTGCAGGATGCCTTTTCTGGTCCGATTCGAAAATCCAATATGACTACCAGACAGCCATCTTGGATTTCCCCATGAAACCTTGTTATCGCGATTTCTCGGGAACTACTGCAGGGATCTTTCTCAAATTTGGTACACAGGTTCCGCTTGGGTCGAGTTGTGCAAGATGCCTTTTCTGGTCCGATTCGAAAATCCAATATGGCCACAAGGCGGCCATCTTGGATTTCCCCATGAAACATTGTTATTGTCATTTCTCAGAAAGTATTGCATGGATCTTTCTCAAATTCGGTACACAGGTTTGCCTTGGGGTCTAGTTGTGCAAGATACCTTTTCTGGTTCGATTCGAAACTCCAATATGGCCATCAGGCAGCCGTGTTGGTTTTCCCCATGAAACTTTGTTATTGTTATTTCTCTGGAAGTATTGCATGGATCTTTCTCAAATTTGGTACACAGGTTCCCCTTAGAGTCTAGTTGTGCAAGGTACCTTTTCTGGTTCGATTCTAAACTCCAATATGGCCACCAGGCAGCCATCTTGGATTTCTCCTTGGAACTTTGTTATTGTCATTTCTCAGAAAGTATTGCATGGATCTTTCTCAAATTCGGTACACAGGTTCCCCTTGGGGTCTAGTTGTGCAAGATATCTTTTCTGGTCCTATTCGAAAATCCAGTATGGCCACCTTGTGGCCATCTTGGATTTTCCCATGGAACCTTGTTATCGCGATTTCTCAAGAACTACTGCATGGATCTTTCTCAAATTCGGTACACAGGTTCCCCTTGGGTCTAGTTGTGCAAGATACCGTTTTTGGTCCGATTCAAAAATCCAATATGGCCACCAGGCAGCCATCTTGGATTTCCCCATGAAACCTTGTTATCGCAATTTCTCAGGAACTACTGCATGGACCTTTCTCAAATTTGGTACACAGGTTCCCCTTGGGGTCTAGTTGTGCAAGATACCTTTCTGGTCCGATTCGAAAATCCAACATGGCCAACAGGCGACCATGTTGGATTTCCCCATGAAACCTTGTTATCGAGATTTCTCAAGAACTACTGCATGGATCTTTCTCAAATTTGGTACACATGTTCCCCTTTGGGTCTAGTTATACAAGAAACCTTTTCTGGTCCGATTCGAAAATCCAATATGGCCACCAGGCTGCTATCTTGGATTTCCCCATGAAACTTTATCGCGATTTCTCAGGAACTACTGCATGGATCTTTCTCAAATTTGGTACACAGGTTCCCATTTGGGTCTAGTTGTGCAAGATACCTTTTTGGTCCGAATCAAAATCCAATATAACAGCCTGCCGGCCATCTTGAATTTCCCTTTGAAACATTATCGTGAATTCTCAGGAACTAATTCATGGATCTTTCTAACATTTAGTACACCGGTCCCACATGGGGCCTAGTTGTGCAAGATATCTTTTTGTGGTCCAATTCAAAAACCAAAGTTACGCTTCAAATTAATAAGTTATTCCCGAGTTGGGACGTTGCATCACAAGAGTCGGCGGATCAAACGGTGGGGCATATTCTATATATTCAGTATATAGAATATCTATACTTCCGCCATCTATATCAAGGAGTTCAAATGATTCCGAATTAAAATGTATTTCTTCAAAGTTTAAATCAGTTTACATTAGTCCATGCCGTTGCAAGTGAACTGCCCCACCGTTTCCTCTGCCGATGGGTTGGCTACATGAGGGATGTCACTCTTGTGACTCAACGTCACAACTCGACAACTGTAGACTATCGGTACTGTGTGTTTCGATCCAATGGAGATAATCAGGATTCAGACACTTTCAAAGTTTCAACATAACTGCAGGGACTGTATCCCTTCAGTATTAAGTTGTGCATCGGTACCACCCAGCATGGTATCTCAAAAGAGATATCTTAAAGTAGCCCAGTAAGCAGAACAGAATTAGCATTCATTCCTAATTATAAAATCTTAGGTAGGCCTACGTATGTTTCATAGCTCATGCCAAACTGTCAAAAAGATTTGTCTTCGCTTACATTACACAATGATGACACGTGCAAAAAAAAATACTACAAAACGAAGACGAAGGATCCTCCTGACATTCAGTTTCAGATTTCTCTAACTTTGCTCATTTCACTTGTACTATAACAACCGATATGTCAGGTACAGTTTCTAGAAATCTTGAAACTCCTGAAACTTATAAAGATAATATCTTGGTGTTTTCCTGTATCCTTTTTTCGATCTTTTTCGCTCAAAATAAATTCAAAATTCTGCAAACAAAATTAAAAATCAATTGTTTGTTCTTAGTAACAATGGACAAAAAGATCCTCTTCTCATTATCAGACAATGGTGAGCGCCAAGATCCTTCAGGATCTCTCGTTTTTATAAAATTATATAAATAAAAATGGATGAGTGATAAGCCTCTACATGAGATATTAGAAATAATTGATTAAAACATAATTTAGGTGGAGGATTTTAAAATTATACATGGCTGGACAACACAGAAATAATTTACCTGTATATATTGGCATTATTAAATTATATAGTGTATATGGATAAAAGGTCAGCAAAGGCGGCTATCACATTTACAAATAATTAATGAGGGACATTCCCAAAAATTATATACACGCATTAATGAATGAGAAAAATATTCTGACGAGAAATTTCATCTATTTATATAGAAATACGTGTACTCCAGGGAAGATCATTCGAGCACGACACAAATAACAGATATTGTATGAACATGTGATCTGTGACAAAAAATATATATATCTGAATAGGCCAAGTGCTTACATTGCTAAAATTTCGTTGTGATGATTCTGATAAAGTCGATGTTTTTTTCAAATCCGAAACTGTCAACCATACATCTTTATTCCTTTACACATTGAAAAGACAGCCTAAAAATGCGATAGTCATGTTTGAATTTTTAACGGACTGATGATTGATCAAAATGTGTTCCCGGATCTGTTTTGATATTTACAAAGCTTTTATAATTATCGGGCATAAAAGTAGCTTTCAAAAACATGTAATCTACGCTTCAAAAATCTTCAAAACTGTAAGAAGAGATGATGACGCACTATATCGCCATACTTTATTGTATTGTTTTCATGAATTAGATTGTGTATTGTATCACCTGTAAAACTATAGTAACTGGGTTACCTTCATCAGAAAAACTCTCTCTTTGACTGGTTGTGCATATCTGTGGGAGAATCAAGGTTGTAATTCCCCAAAATCAACCCTAAACTTTATTCGGAAAACTTTAACTAATATATTTGTTACACTCTGGAAAAGTAAGATCTCTGAATGTAATAAACTGGAGACTTACAGTACTTTCAAGGAAACACTCGGAGGTGAGGATGCAATTTTTTCTATACCAAATAAACACCATCGTGTAGCCCTGACACGGTTCAGAATTAGTGCCCACAAATTGGAAATTGAAAAGGGGCGCTATCATAATATACCTCGTGAACAACGGCTCTGTCTCACCTGTAAGGTTGTTGAAGATGAGAAGCACTTTCTCCTGCAATGCACGAGATTACAAGCACAGAGAGATAACCTCTTTAACTGTATCGGACCATATCTATTAAATTTATTTGATGATACTATTTCTCTATTTAGATGGATAATGAGTACAACCATCCAAGCAGTAGTAAACAGTGTAGCGAGATATGTATACGAATGCTTTGAGTATTTGAAATACTCGTAGTCCATACATGTATATGTTTATCTACTATATGTCTCCCCTGTGGCCAAATGATAGGCTATCTACCCTCGACCACGGATAGGTATATCCTGGAAATCTTTATATATTTATTTTAAATATCTATTTGTGTTAACATGCTGTGCCATTAGCCTTCGGGCATAAGGAGCAAATAAAGTCTTATCTATCTACCTGTAATCACAACATTTGTATATTGCTATCTCCTAACATGTAATGCCTACAACAATTTTCTGAAAATGACATTTTAATATCTGGCCAACCTGACTGACATTACTGGCTTACCTATTCATATATGTGTATTGGCTAAGATCACATTATACCTTGTATATATACTGTGCGTATAGAGCTGTTTGTAACTTTGTTCACTGCTGAAGATGCTATAACTAATAGCGAAATGTACAGAATGAAATTGTCATCCCTACTCGGAGTTGCTTTTCTTCTCTAAGAAGAGAATTTGAAAAAAAAAATTGTACTGACTATATGTAGCCTAGTTTTGACTTTGTATATAACTTAGACTTTCAACCTAACCATGTGGCTGTCAAAATAACAACATTTTAATACATAGATTATGATGAAGCTGCATTGAATATAGTCTGATTTTACCACTGATTAACGTCTAATTCAGAGCAAGTTGAGAGCGAATTTCATATTGTGATATTCATGTTTTCAATCAGCATATATATATATATCGCACAAAGTAAATATATATACCGAATGCTTTCTCTCATTTGCTGGGTGAAACATACGAATATGCTGAATGTGTAAGCCAATTTTAATGTTGATTTAGATGACATTTGATTTCCTTGGTAAACAGTTGATTGGGTGGGAATAATAAATGATTCACATATCATATATTTATTTCTGTGGTATAAGATCATGTCAAAGATACGATATTTACATTGTTCACCACGGATTCATTCTCTCTGGCCAAGATATAAGGTAGAGTTAAACCGGACTATGCATGTGCTGAATCATCTTCACATTTTCAAGTTAAATACTACACTAACGTTCCGTCACGTGTAGTGTTAGACTTGTGTAAGCGAAGATGGTGCTGACTCTGCACCCCATTTTGTCGGGTTTCGTCAACCCGTACTATGCCAGCGGTCTGTCAATTTTGACACATGCGCTACAGTTGCGTGAACTATCCATGACCTCTGCACGCTGTCGGTCGCGCGTAATGAAATCTACGATTGTCTCAACATCAATCATCATTATCAACGGTCGATTTTCTGAACTGTAGAGATAATGATACTTCAAGTGAGAAATAGTGAAAGTATTGTTGTACCAACATCTTTAGGCCAAGTTTAAAAGGGATTATGTTTTGTGTGTATTTTATTTCTCGCTGTACCTTATTCCCAAAGTCGTCCAGTTGGCTCTTCCGAGGGCCAGCCAGCACACGGTCGGAAAGTTCTGGATGTCAGTGTGTGACCTGGAAACGGGGAGGCCTCTAAACTTCTCATCGAGATGACGCCATATTGCAAGAATTGAGCAGTTGGCGAGCAGCAAACAAGCAAATAGTACTGAATTTTAGATATGTTATACGGGATTCTTTATTGCGTCTTTTATTGCATACAGTTACGACAAATTATAAAATCGTACCCTGACAATTATATCAAGCCTACAACAGAATACATTCTAGACGTGACAAACTTTTCGCGGAGAACAAGACTTCAGTGTACGTCGGGTACAAAGCAACACGAGTTATTGTTGTTGTAATTTATCGGATAATTTTGAGATTTTCTACTATGTTTTATAATTTCTTGTATTGCTCATGACTGAGTGATTTACTTCGAGAAGAATCAATAGATCAGTTTCCTACATTCCTAATTATCATCTGATCATTTCTTAAGAAGGCGCTGTTCTCTCTAGCTGAATAATTTGTGTTGTTTTGCAATTCACATTTGTTTTCAGCTGTGGAAACTTGGAGTTGAATATCTTGGAGTTGGTTGAATATCTTGGACTTGAATATCTTGAGAGTCGACAATCTTGGGGTTGAATATCTTGGAGTGGATTATCTTGGCGTTGAATATCTATCTTGCAGTGAATATTTCTTTGTAGTTGAATATCTTGGAGTTTAATATCTTGAAGTTGAATATCTATCTTGAGGAAACCCGACATCAGTACTGTCAGTATTTTCATTATTGTTTTCCGGGATGACGGGTAGTAAATTTCATGTTGACAAGCAACAGCGTATATATTTGTTATCAAGCCAGCGATATGGGTGGATGTTGTCAACACTCTTTTCATTTGTTGAACGAATGTTTCTTGAGTACCGTAAGAAAAGAGTGATTTTGAGCAAATTTAATCTCTTTGTTAATACACATCTACAGGAAGCAACTCCAACATGACACGAATAGTATGCAATCATTATTCAACTTTACTGCTTTGTTTACTGCTACTGGTATATTTTAGGCATGTAGCTCAGTTATAATGCCAGTATGTTAGGTCAGAAATTAATTTAATTTATACGGGAAACCGTTTACCGACCGCATGTTAATACTCCAAAATGTTCCTGAGATATTGAAGGTTGAAGTTTAAATGAGACGGTAATATATAAAAAAAATTAAAAAAATTAAATGTATTAAAAATATTTGTGTTTTAATGTAACGACAAGAGAACATTTATGTACACAATATGTGAACGTTCTAGCTCGATTGCTTTATTATTATGGTTATTACATGAAATTGAAATCCACAGCATGTGGTTTTTCGTGAAAAAGAGGGTCTAAATCGAGTGATTCAAACACAAATTTAGAAAAGAAGGTCTCGAACCAAAAAGCCATTCATCCAAATGATGTGCGGTGGCATTATATCTCCAATACGGGAAGAAGGTCAAAGAGGTCCATCGTGTCTAAATGTATATATGCTTGATTTATACCCTTTCCCCCGGAATAGCACCTTCTACAAACTGTAATCATAACGCAAGTGAGCTAGCTAAAATAGGAATGAACCGAGAATATGCTTGCCTGCATAAAGTAACGTGATTGATAAGTTTGAACCTTCTTCTGTTATTTACTTATAAGATAATATATTATACAACCAACTATTTAATATCTGCACAAGTTTAAGTTGTTTCACTCTACTCAGTTTAAGTGGCACTTAACCCCACTATTGATGCAAGCTGTCACATTTTGTTTTGAAAACAATAGAAATGATAGGAGGGGTATAAACAGGTTAGGACCAACCCATACCGTCCCATACAAGCGTTTCTTAATGAATATTTCATAATTCCGGTAGTGAAATGAATCTTTTTCACAATAAAAATTCCGTATAATGCCGCTTCAAATCCTGAGATAGTTAGAATTCTATGATATGCAAAGCATTTCCTGAAAATTCACTTTTAGCTTAACAGTGACTATATGCGTGGATTCTGATGAAAGCTCAATTTTTATTTCCGTTTTCTCACATGGAATGCTTTCACCTACTGACCAAACTATGCGTTTAGGAATTTCATCATCGGCAAAATTGTTTTGTAAAAGTCATTCACAAAATCATTTTGTGAGATTTTTAATTTAACGAAATTTCTGAAATAAATCTTTATTATTTGACGCATCTTTTCATGTTACTGATTAATTATTGGTAGCAAGTTTTCAAAGAAAATACACCGGAAAAGTAGCAAAACTTGCGCGTTTGAGGTTCTTCGAAATAAATTAATTGATGCAAAACCCTGAATGTAAACTCGACAATGTTTTTTGTCAGAGATGCGAATAGATATTAGTGTCATATTTCAACTAATTTATCATTAAAAGTGCAACCGATCGTGTTAATATCAGATATTGATAAGCCGAACTGTGACGGCTGGCCCTAACCTAATAAATACATGTACCAGCATGTGTATTGTTGCTTTTGAGCTGACGGCTGATGTGAGGGTGTCTCATTTCTCCCACCTTATTCTTTGTAATATTAACTTAAGCACTACATGCTTCTCGTGTACAAAAAACAATATAATGCCCATGTGTGAACGAGTGATGAGACCCTTCATTTGTTAAGCTTTAAGTGATATTTGAGAAGGCCAGGTTGAAGAACGTTCTTTTTTTATAGATGTGAGATGCTTTGTGTAATATGTATACTCACCAGGATTGAGGCTCCAATCCTTTGTATAAGGCTGAGGAGACTTTTCTGTGTGTAATATTTGTGGAGGCCAGGTTTGAGGAACATTCCTTTTGTATACATGTGATATGCTTTGTGTTATATTTTCTCACCAGAATTGAGGGTCCATTCCTTGGTATGATCGCCAAGAACGAGGAGACGTTTCTTTGTGTAATTGTTCATTCATGTATCATCCGTATACCATTTTGGTTTAGTCCACTCTGTTTTCGCGTTGTATTCATCTTTATTCAATGAACAAAAAATGATAAATAAAATTACTTTTGTTTTTCTTCCAATTTCAATTCATATTGATAGACTCAACAGAAAAGTAGTATGTATAAAATACAAATATATTAAACTGACAAATCTGCATATAATACAAATAATAACAATTAATAAAATCATAACTGATAACAAATAGTATAGTTATTAATTGATGTTCTCAATTTGGCTTTTATCGTCTGAAGACATGGCAGTTAACAGTAAAAGGCTCCACGTTTCCTCCGAGACAAATAGTTGGATTGACTGCCATTTCTTTTCAAATTTTAAAAAGGTTCCATTGGCTTTGGATAATCTTTGTACAATTTTCATATACCTTATCAGACTATAATTATGCCGTTTAAAACGGGTCATCTTCCTATTAATTTACAATTTATATTTTTGGGGCAATCAGAAGAATATGCAGATTTAATCTTCCAAGGGGCCCCGAGAACAATGGTTATTTCATTCAGGATAATATGGTTAATTGTATATTGTCTGACATATTTCTAATGATTGCCAAAAAGATTTGACAATTTCGCAATATAAAAATAACTGTTCGAGCGTTTTCAGTTTTACAGAAAGAACATGACGGACACAATATTATTTTCAGTTTTATCAATAGGCTATTTGTGGGGAGAAATCCGTGTAGAATTTTAAATTGCAGATTCTATAGAGCGGTGTCTTGGATGCAAGATTTGGCCATCATATAGTTACATTTTCACCTCAAGTCTATTCTGGACAGATTTCTCTCCCATTAAATAAAATAATATTATACAGAGAGAGATCTAGGTCAAAAAGTGTTACATTCGGCAACAATTGTCATTAATTAAATGAAAAGTAGGAACTTCTCGAGAAATAATTATTTGAAATCGGAAGTTCACTTAACGTAGACAACCATGTATTTAAAAAAATTATCACGGAAAAGTAAGATTTACAAAATATCTATTTGTTTATCATGTACATGATTCTCCCAATAAGAATACCAAGCATCAGATCCGATATTTAATATAAAGCCGTCACCCATAACGAAATTTCCTAGCCAATAATCGAAAGACCTATTTCGTATGACAGCACCAATTCCAAATGTATATGAAATAATAATAATGAAAACCCAAGATGCTTTGCTGCAAGAGAGAGGCGAAAAACAGTTGGAACACGAATGAAGGTGTGCGTTTAAGAGTCTGGTCTAATCAGTGCTCGGTATTATCATGGAGCTAAAAAGAGCCTCCATGGTATTATGAAGACTGTTCTGAATATATGCATGCATTCTCATTTGAATGCGTTTTTTGTTGGTAAGAAATGAATGGCTTAGAACAAATTTCATTTCAGCACTGACATACAGACTGACAAATTATGGCACATACAATTAACGTATCTTGAGTAAGGGTCGTGTACAGGTATAAAGTATACCTTAATTCAAATATAATCGAGTAAGAAATAAATATTTCAGATCAAACGACCCCTTGCAGAGAGAGATCATTTATTGTTCAATTATGCCCGAAGGCTAAAGACACGCATATATATAAACATATACATAAAAACATATATTACATTTTTCAAACAAACAATGGTACGGTAAACAGAAAGCACTAAATGACACTGGCCAGCACATTGGCATCCATATGGCAACAAAGCACTGTTGATTCAACGTTTTCGCCTAAGTATAAATTAAAACCATTATTCTGAACCATTAATTGGCAGCAGGGGTAACTTAATGCATAATGTAACACATATATATATATGACCCCACTATCTCATTGTCCCATTATCTCCCAGCAACAAAAAACAATCGTGTACATATTTTGCTGTAGCTTCTACAACTGGCTTAAAGGTAGATACCAAAATATTTTTCATCTTTTGAGCAGAGGAGGTGGTTGTATGCAACGGTACGAAAGGCTCAATCGCACTAAATAATATTTTCCTTTGCTCATAGAATCTTGAACAATCAAGTAAAAAATGACATTCGTCTTCCACAACATTACAAGAGGTACCACTCTATCACATTCTGGAACGTTATGGTACCTTCCCCTTTCTATTTGCAGTTTATGGGCACCAATTCTGAATTGAAAAAGAGAGTCTCGATGCGCTTTGTTACGTATAGACATAATGGCCCCTTCAGGTTCCATCATTGTCTTAATAGAACAATATGTTTTTGTTTTGCTGAACTTCAACAAAGTGTTCCTCCATACAGTATTAGCTTTTTCAAATAACCTCTGCTTAACAAATCTTAGAGTAGCCTTGTGGGCTCTACACCCCTGGTTTTCCCAGAGATGAGAACATCCTACTTGAGAAAGGATGCCTTTCACAAAATAAATCCAATTTTTTCTAATTCCATTTCTGCATTCTTCTATTTGTTCTAGATGAGCTTCGCTCAGCGGACATAATATGTAAAAGTAAATTTACACTATTTAGAATTGCATAAAGTTTTTCTGGTGTTCTACCAAGCTCACCTAATGCAGCAAAATTGACTGCTTTAGAATGAACCCCAAGCAGCTGTTTACAGAATTTGTTGTGTACAATTTCTGATGAATTGTTTTTACTAAGAATAGACTCAATAGTCCCAGGCTTATCCAGGTAGCCAATCCATATTTCTGAACCATAAAGTAGAATGGGTCGAATTAGACTATCAACTAGTTTGCCAGCTAATGAGATATCTAACTCCTTCATGCATGATTATACGAATCACTTGTTTGTTGTAAAGATATTTTACTCGTCAATCTTGAAATGATGTCATGAGAAGCAAGTTTTCGCAGAATGACAGCATATATATGTAGTCTATTCGTTCGTGCAAGTTTGATCGAGTTCTGTGATAAATGGGTTTTTTTCAACAAACCAATGGCCCTGCACTGCTAAAGAACGGACTATAATAAGCAAATACTCATCCAGTAGGTATTTTCATCACAACAATGGAATACAGATTTTTGGATATACAATTCGACCAGAGTGGATACGGAATAAATATTTTCAACAAAAATAATAGCTCCTAGATTCCAAAAAAAACAAGCTTTGGTGAAATTCGATTTTATAATTGATTCTAATAACTGCTGAATGGATGACAACAAATGTATTCATGTATTCATTTGTTTGGCACTCCATTCGGCAATGGATAATTTAGTAAGCATCTTTGAACATGGTTTAAGACTGCCTGATGAATCCAGACTAATTACTGAATCATTTAACCCAATTTCAATGTTGAGTTATAAAGGCCCTAACAATTTGGATAAAAGTGTATTGAACAGGGCCTTACTATGTATATCCACGTGACATCCCCATGCTCCAATAGCTCAGATAGTGTATCCGTGTTTTTTACTCCTCAGCTCTACGGGCTCAGGAGTATTGTTGTGGCCCTGGGGATGTGTCTGTCCGTTTGTCCGAGCCGTATCTCGATAACTATTTCTAGGAAGTTCATGAAACTTACAGGTTATGATCCTTTTATTTTTTGCTTGTGCCTTTGAGACTTTCAGGCCTAACCGGTCGTTAATTATTTTTTACAATATTTTTTATTTTTCTACCATTTTCCAGTCTCCTAAAAACGGATCTACAAGTATGCATATATTAGCCCTACTTTTATACTGATTTACACACCCTTACTAGCTTGTAGCCAATCAAGAGCTCCATAGTAAAGTTGTATTTCAGCCATTGGTTCAGTGTAGTGAATGACTGGTCATTGGTTTGGTCTAGAAGTCTATATTCCTCTGCATATTCGGTAGTACGGTATTGCCAGACTAATTGTCGTATCCCTACGCTGTTGAGAAAAAAATAGTCCGACATTAAAACTGTGAAAATCGACTTGTTATTTCATCTAAAAGTTCTCAGAATGGATTTGCACGATAATAAACGCCTGTTTTATCGGAAAAGGGCAACTTGTACTTTGTCTTGTAACAGAATTGTAGGAACCTGTGAGATTCTGTCAAAAACGAAAGTAGTCAAAAACGAAAGTAGTGCCCATGTGTTTCATTCTCGTCTCGCGAGACTCCCTACTGCGAGAAAGAGTCTCACGCGTAAATGGGAGCCATCCCACCAAAATTTGGGGGGTGAGTAGGCGGCGTATGAGTTTTCGTCTGTATCCGGCTTGTCATTGACCTGCTGACTCCGCCGAGTTAGAAGCGAATTGCTAAACATAACGTGGGCTATATAATTGGGAAATGACTCTTTCCGTTTCGGAGCATATCAATCGCGAACAAATTATTGTCGGTATGTATACTTGGCCGTGAAAGTGAGTTATCTAATACAGGAAGTAGTTCGCGGGTAGACACGGCTCTCTTTGAGAATGAATAGTCCCGGTCGAGCGAGTGATGTCATGCTGCCTCGCTTTGAGATTGGAGATTCAAAATGTCACCAGTTTACATGAGAGTCGCTTTGGTCTCCCGCGGGTAGACAGGGCTCTCTTTGAGAATGCATGTGTTTGTGCTTCCTGCCAACACATCCGATGATGGAGTTGAGTTTTCAGTTGTAAAATGAACTGTGGTCGTCGGCCAGTACAAGCGGTGTCTCGCATAACAAGTCCTCTAAAATATACTCCATGGAAGATAGCGAAAGGTATGGCCAATCCATTAAATCAACCCAAACATGGGTTTGCAATGTTGTAACATTGTGACTAGGCACTATGAAAATAACATGTGAGGTATTGGAGGTTTGTTTTGATTCTGAATAGATTTCCTTCGAATTTCAGAATAAAAATGCACAAATTACATAGAGATTATACTGTGGGGAATTTCACTTCTCTGAGATGAACTGGCTCCGATATTTAGCCGAAAATCCCATCCAATCGTGATACAGCTCAGTAACTCTAGCCGGTTGTAATTATTTCTTTCATCCCATGGGCCATGTGTAACATTTAAAAAAAAATTATTTTTTGTCTTAAGAATATATAAAACAGGGGTTGAATTGTGAATAATATTGTGAATATTTTTTAATAATAATTGTTTGTTTCACGTTAACATCAACTGCTTGACAGGATATGGGGCAACAGATAAACAGAGGACAAATGGACAAAAGGCCCGTCCGACACTTAGTTTCAGGCCAGGGCAATAAGATCACAACTGTACATGTCCCCCCCCCCTCCCCCCACCTGTAGATATGTGGATACCTTGTCACTTTTTATACCCCTGTACCTAGTTGAGTGTATATGGATTCCGACTGTCTGTCCGTCCGTGTGTCAGTGTATCCATCCATTCACTCCCATCTGTCTGAGTTGTGGCTTGGTTTTGCTTTTCGCATGCCATAACTCACTGCTATTTATCCAAACTTCTACACCCATAAAAACATCTTGGTCTAGACTGTTAAGGGGCTGAGGAATTGTAGCACCGCTGGTGCCTCATGTTGGTTTTATGTTGTGTTAGAAAAGATGGATTCAACGTTAACTGGTTGAATAATAAAATGATTCACGCCTAATTTTATGTTAACATCAAAATAAAAATCGATAACAGAATAACAACAAATAACGTCTCTCATGCCAAACCAAAACATGAGTGAACCCATGATTATCACATAAGACATAAGACATTCTATTTAGCTTTAGTTTCCGGGGATCACAAAAAAACCCACTGTAGCTATGCTATCACTTACATTACTGAGGGAATTATGATAACAGAGTGAAAACAATATTAAGTAGGCTTTGCATAGCACAGCGTACGGTGAGAAGTATGTATAACTATAACATATAAAAATGATCAAACTATTTGTATGATAATTGTAAAATACATGCTTGGTTAATGCAAATATTTACACATCTGACATGAGCACAATTATATATGTGGGCTGATAAAAATTATACGTAACAAAAATGAATGAGTGATAAGCTTCAACACAAGATATAAAATATAGTTAATTTATTAAATAATGTTTTCATAGGCATGCTCAATGGTTATTCTAGGCGAATATAAGGGTGTAAATAGCCATTCAGCAAGCCTATGAAAACGTATTTCTATTCTATTGCACTACCTAATTTGATTATCAGCAAAGATTATAATGAAAGGTTGAAAATGTATTTTTAACTTTGACAACCTTTCTCCCCATTCTTGAAAATACTCGCCCACTGATTGGTTGGCATCGTGCCAATGTCAGAGGACGAGTTTTTGTGGTCTCTCAAATGGGGAGTGATACTGTCAGTTGTGTGGAAATTACGTGAATATATGTCTATTTGTGTCGCTTTATTAATCAAATTTCACGATGGGAACAACCCTTAAACTTGAGAAAGAAATTTTATCTAGTAATTTGTTGTTTTATTCGATCGTTACTTGTACGAAAGCAGACGTCCCCGTTCTCATCCGACTTGTGAAATGGTATCTCCCAATGAACACCTGCACTTGAAGGGTGTTGATTTCACATAACCGTGTTAAAACGTGTAATAAATGCACGATTAGCTCGATGTTATTGACAAAAGGGTTATAGAATAAAACATTATTTAGGTGGTGAATTTCAAAACTATACATTGATGGACAATAAAGACATACCTTACGGTACATCTATAGATTGGCATTATTAAATTATATAGGTGTATATGGATAAAAAAAAAGTCAACAAGAGTTGCTATCACATTTGCAAATGAACAATTAAGAGAGGCATTCCTAAACATTATGTACTTGCATAAATGACTGATAAAACTATTCATCGATTTATATAGAAATACATGTACTCCAAGGGAAACACTTCGAACACGACACAAATAACAAATATGGTATGAACTTGTGATCTCTGACAAATGTAAACAAGAGATAGCCTCCGGGTGTTCTGTTATATATTCATGTTAACTGTTTATTTCCAGGAAACTCTCATTTCATTCATTCTTCAGAGTCTCTTTGTCATAACAACTTAAAATCACAACATGCCAACACTGCATGGCATGTCTTACGCTTTTTTTTCTAATCCGATGATTCTCTTTGTGTAAACTATCCATTCATTTAAGATTCATTGTCTGACATTTCATTTGGAGTAATTGTTTATCGCGTATTCAACTAAACTGTTATATCCTGTTTTACTGTCACACAAACTGTGATGTCGCGTTACCATATGTCATGCCTTGTTATAGTTAGACTATATAAGATATGCAATTTGTGCTTACGATTAACCAGAAACTCGGACAACCAGCTTCTGTCGGACCAAGTTGTGCGTAATTCCAACTGGATTTCTTGTGTAGTATTGTAGTTAAGTATATTTTATTATCAGAAGACACACTGTAATAAAGAAGGTCCCGTGCTTGCAGCTCTACATTGCGACTTATTTTAGGTTATTTCATATTTTAAATAAGGTCTTGGAGTTGCGCCGGAAATTCAACTTCTAACACTTCACTTAGAAAATGTACATGTAGCACCATCCTTGTGGACCCTCGTATCATAACGAGGGTCACGTGTTGAGGTTGGAATTCCTAGGCTGTATATGGGCTGGTCAGCCTCTTTCCCTGCCAGCATCTCACTGAACGCACGTGTGCAAACCAGTCTCCTTGCATTTAAATTCAGGTAAGAGTCCAGCTACCCCAGTCTCTGAATAGACATTAACCTTTATTGCATAAAGGTTAATTATTATCATTTAACAGTAATTTCTATAACTGAATATCTGGAAATTGATTGGAAATTATCATTTGTTGATTAGATACTGCCCTGTGAGATCGGCTCTTTAAGTTATTTCTCTCGGGGTTTATTTCTTCACAGTATATATTTCTCCACTGTTTAGAGTTGTAATATAACCAACTAGTTTAAACAATTCTATTCCCAAGAATCATTTCGCACTATTACAGTTTGTTGTGAAAGTAAACAATTAGTTATAGTGAAAAGATCCATGTAATCTTTAAAACTGTTATATAGTTTCACATGTCCAGATTTAAAACCTATAGCCAGGTTTTAGGAATATCAAAATAAAATCAAATAAAATCATAGCTGATTGCCAGATTTTAGGAATATCCATTATAGGGTTTCTGGAATATCCAAATGAAATCAAACAAAATCCTAGTTGTTGTCCCCTTCTAAAATTAACTTTTCCTGTCTGCCTGGCAATATTTTGGCATACAGTTTAAAGATTAGCCTTCCGTGTGGATGACTGGGGGATGGAATTTCAGCCACTGGACCAAGTCTTTGAATGCAACTTTGATGAGCCATAAGTGTGAACTTTACGACCTCTGACTCCTATTTCTGTTTTATTCCCAGACATCATCATACAAGATGTTTTGTGCCACTGGATGTATACAAACCAGAGTATGCAACAACAACATAACGTTGTTGCTTGACTTTAGGATTTTGGAACTCAGTTTTTTTTACTAAATTCCTCCCAATCTTTAGCAATAATAGTAATTAGTTACCCGACTATTTCGGCTATATGGTATTCTATGTTTTATTAAATTAGGGTGTTATCTGACATTCAGCCGAGATCTCACAGGACAGGTATCATTTACAACATAGCGGTTGTCGAGCTTTTGTTTACATTTACATAACAGTGACCAGGCCTTTGTTTATATATATTAAAGTCCATAATGTAGTGTTAAATGTTAACTGTTTGGTTAAATCCTTTATGAATATTATTATATTTGGTTGATTAAAATCCTGTAGGGATCTTCAAAGTCACATTAAACTAACATGAATAATAAGTGGCATTAAACATATGATATATATTCCTCAAACATAATGATCCAATTTATACGTGTTAAAGTTAAACATGTATTTACATGTCCTCTTATATATGTTCATGGTTACGGGAATGTCTCTATTGGATATGCTCAGTTGGAGTTGATATCAGTTGATACACACCCATGTTCATGAGATAACAGATCGTACTGTACAACCATGTATTTTTGGTTGTTTCTTGGTGTTGGTTGAATTCCTACGAAGTAGGCTCTCATTTGCAAATTGTCCGGTAGTCAGTGAGTGAGTGAGTCGGTCCATCTGAATACTTTCTCTGGCAAAAGAAGGGATTAGGTAGATAGATAGATATAATTTATTTACACTGTTCCTAGATGGATGGACAGTTACGTTGGATTTTGAATCGGTCGGCAAAGGTAAAAAATTGCACAAATTTACAAATTTGACGACGGGAATATATAAAGTGATACTTGTAGAATATGCTGATGTATTTTGTTTGACGGTAAACCGTTTATTTCTCGATTCACCGAAAGTGCGTTTCACACCTTGATGTGGATTTATATAAAGCATGGGGTTATATATAGAGACCCATATTTCGACACTTCTCCCTAATACCACCGCCCCCCCCCCCCTCCCCGGCCCCCAAAAAACTATTGTTTTATACTTCAATCATCCCAGGAGTTTGTTAATATAGATGGATTTCTTGTTTATGTTTTCATCCGAGGATTCTCTGAAATGATGAAAGCCAGCTGGTAGGCCTAATCCAGAGTCGTTCTCTGGGCTGCACTATGCTGGTTTCATGCTGGCGTTACACGAGGGATATAATATGCCTACCAATTGACAGTTTTCTATCTACAGTTCTAATTTTTGATGAGTGGATGCCCTAGGGGGGAACGATGTGTTGCATCCCAAATGTAGGTCGAGGTCAGAGGCCAAAGGTCAGTGCGACTGAAAAATCAGGAAATCATTAATAATTTTTAATTTTTGTGAGTGGATTCAATAGGAGGAAATGAAGTATCACATACCAAAAAAATAGGTCAACGGTCAAAGGTCACTGGCCCCAAAATCAGGAAATTATTAAAAACAACTTTTTGTGTCAGTAGGTACATTCGGGAGACACGATGTGTCATCTACCAAATCGTGATTTTTCGAGTCCATTGAGAAATTATGGGGAGCCGTTTTGTCATGTACCAAAATATAGATCCAGTGAAATAGTCACGGTCACTGTGACCCCAGAATCGAGGTCAAAGGTCAGTGTGACCTAAAAATCAGGAAATCATTAAAACATACATTTTTGTGAGTGGATTCAATAGGGGGAAATGAAGTGTCGCATTCCAAAAATTAGGTCAAGGGTCACTGTGACCCCAACATCAGGAAATTATTAAAAATAACATTTTTTTTGTGTCAGTAGATACATTAGGGGGACACGATGTGTCACATAACAAAATGTAGGTCACGGTCAAAGGTCAATGTCACTGTGACCCCAAAATCGTGAAATTGTAAAAAAATCATGATTTTTTTGTGTCCGTTAAGAAATTACGGGAGACGGTTTGTCATGTACCAAAATTTAGGTCAAGGTCACTGTGACCTCAGAATCAAGAAATCGTTAAAAACAATTTTTTTTGTATCAGTAGATACATTACGGGACATGATGTGTCACGTACCAAAATGTAGGTCAAGGCCGAACATCAAGGTCGCTGTGACCCCCAAAATCATGAAATTCATAAAAATCTGATTTTTTTTAGTCCACTGATACATTGAGGGAAGACGATGTGTCGTGTACCAAAATTTAGGTCAGGTCAAATGTCAAGGTCACTGTGACCCCAAAATCAGGAAATCATCAAAAAACATTTTTTTCTGCCAGTAGATACATTAGAGGGACATGATGTGTTACATACATGTACCAAAATGTGGGTCAAATGTCAAGGTCACTGTTACCCCAAAATCAAGAAATCATTAAGTCACATTTTCATATGCCTGTCAAAGGCGAGGTCGTGTAATGCGATGTTGCGTTCTGTCCATTCATCCATTAACACTTGCTGTCCATGTGATATCTCTAGTTTCAAAGTATGATGGGTACCAAACTTTGAGTATACCTTACTCGCGTGGCAAAGAGGAGTCATACATTTTGAGATCAATTTGTCAAAGGTCAAGGTCACAGTCCCCCAAAACTGAATCAAGTTTAGCTGATTATATGTTAGGTTGGAATATTCAGAGTTCTCTCCCCTACATGTATATGGCATTTGTCCTGTGGAGTTGTCTCCCATGTTTGAAACAGCTACATTTAGTTAAACTGTTGTGACATAAACACCATACATTTACTAATTCAATGGGGAGAGGGGTCCTCCATGAACTTCATCGGTTTCAGTGTGGGATATGTGAGCTCTCGGCTCTTGCTCCAAGGTCAACTGGTTAACAAGAGTTAAGCCTAGTTTAGTTTATCATTCAATATAAGATGTGATATATGTTACATTCTCAAAAGCACAAAATTGTAGACCTTTCTCTGGATTTCTAGCTACCAATTGGAATCAAGGCTATTAAACAACATTGAAATTTGGATCAATGTAATTCCAGATATATACGGGCGTATATTGAAGCCCCTTGGGCTCTTGTTAATGTTGTTCAGGAACGACTGGGAGTAAATTTCATGTTAACAAACCAGAACGTACTCATATTTATTATAAGCCCACAGATATGTATGGATGTTGTGAACACTCTTTTCATTTGTTGAGCGAATGTTCCTTGAGTACCACAGAAAATAATGATTTAAGCAAAGGGCCTTGTATCTTTAGATGGGTAAATTGTCCCAGGTCAGGTGCAATACAAAGTACCAAAATAAAATACTTCCACCACAAGAAATTGTTCAATTAGCATGAAGTACAATATTATATTGTATACTTAGAAAAATTTCAAGGCACTGAGTCTCATCGTTCTCGAGTAAGAGAGTTGTGGAGTAGTGCATTTATGCAAAATAGTTGATTCTGAGATAAAAACAATTATTTTATTCTGTAAAAATATGAAGATAAACGATAACCAAAGCTAGATTTGGTCTACGACTACGTATTTGAACAGCACTGCAAAAGGACGGACTAATCAGCGAATACGCATTCAACAACAATAGAACACAGGTTTTTGGCTATACAATTCGACCACAGCTGAATACAAAAGATACGGAATAAACAGTTTCAACAGAATTAATATCTCACAGACCAGAAATCCGAAATTTGGTGAAATCCGATTTTAGTGGGATAGACAATCTTTGAACTCTCCGTCGACACTCCCAATCATCATCATCATGATCATTTAACCCAATTTCAAAGGTTAAATTGAAAGGACATTAAACATTCGGATAAAAGTGTATTGAACAGAGCCTTACATATGTATATCCATATGATATCCCATTGGTCCCCAAGCTCAGATAGTGTGCAGGGGTGGAGTTTTTGTTTTGTTTTATATTGTGTTAGAAATGGCGAATTCAACGTTAATTGGGCGTGAATTGTTCAGGCCTAATTTTATCTTACCATCAAAATATATGCATGAATTTCGGGAGAAAATAAATCGATATAACGGTATAACAGCGGATAACGTCTTTCATGCCAAAACCCAAAATTGAGTGAAACGATATTATAAATTCACTGAGATTACATAAAAAACGCTAGTCGTGGACTAATATTACTGACGGAATGATGATAACAGAGTAAAAACAGTATTAAGTAGGCTTTGCATAGCACAGTTTCTATAAGTATAACATATAAAAATGATCAAACTATCTGTATTATAATTGTGTAATACATGTATGCTTGGTTAAAACAAATATGAACATATCTGAAATGAGTAAAATTATATATGTGGGCTGATAAAAATGAAGTAATAAACATTGATAATTTAAGAAATAATGTTTTCATAGGCGTGCTGAATCGTTATTTTACGCACGGTTAGTGTTGGAAAGTTTATATTTTAGGGCAAGGGCGATGCCCGCGCCCTAGGATTCATAAACTTTCCCACACTAACGATTTCATGTTTGCATATAAATGGATTATTGATTTATCAAAATGTGTTCATTGATCTGTTTTGGTATTTATGATGCGTTCTTAGTTATTAGGTATAAAAGTAAATGTTTTAAATCAAATTCAAATCAACTTTCTAAATTATGTATTTCATAAGACGCAATTCGACCTCGGCACAGATACGATATGCTGATTTTCAGACGGGCGAAAATCTTCAATAAAACACATCAACAGGAAATAATCTCAATATGACACGTAAAGTATGCAATCTTTATTCAACTTTAATCCTTTGTTTACTGATATACGTTGTGCATGTATCTGAATTATGATGCCAATATGTTAGATCGGAAATTAATTTGAATAATAGGGGAAACCGTTTACCTATTGCATGCAAATACTCCAAAAGGTTCTTGTGATGTTGGAGGTTGAAGTATAACTTTGAATTCAGTGAATTTATGCAAATGATAATGCAAGTGATCTCAATATAATGAGCTAACTGTGTGCTGGTATATTCACAGATCTAGGGTCTAATCTCCTTTAAATTTATGATATGGATTACTTATAGTATTATGAAAGCTATAGGACTTTGTTTTTTTGGAGAAAAATCCAACTATTTTTTAGATACGGGCTTTATTTTGAAAAAAATGCTAACAATATTTCCGCAAGTACTGGTAACCAAGTAATA
Organism: Hanleya hanleyi; assembly: GCA_036873755.1. NCBI lineage: Eukaryota > Metazoa > Mollusca > Polyplacophora > Lepidopleurida > Hanleyidae > Hanleya > Hanleya hanleyi. The sequence goes on along the minus strand of JAVTVY010016991.1, from coordinate 7,152 downwards.
CAAACGATATCCACTAACCTGTGGACAAACTGTTTTGTTTTGTTTTTTTTTTTTTATATATTCATATATTTTTATTGCCATTAAATTGCCACATAATACATACAAGTAGAATGACATACAATATGAAGAAATCAAATATAAGTTGTTATTTGGCATTATTATAAGGACGATCACACACACACACGCACGCACATACATACATATATACATATATTGATATCATAACTCCTCACTCTCCAATGCAATATAACTTCTTTGGATTACTCGACAGGTTGACATAGTATTACATATAGTATACATATATAGGCACACACAGATTCTACTATATACCAGTACGGTAGGGGTGTAACAATAAGAGACAATTGAACATTTATACAATTATTCCTGTTAACCGTTTTCATCAGAATCATTTTCTGCTTTGGTGACGGCATGGAGCCATGGTTCCCATACAAGGTTGAACTTCTGAAGATTTGACTTTTTCATCGAGATATATTTTTCTATGGAGTACCGCTGAGTTATGATGTTTTGAATTGCCAAAATGGAAACAGACTGTCTTTCAAATTTAGATTTGTAAATATAGCGTTTAGTGACGAGTATAATGAGATTGAGTATTTTTGAAAAGTCTGTTGTCATAGTTTCTCCGGATATAATATTTTTTGCCATCAATGCGATCGGCAAGTTTGTTGTGGTATGTAACCATGCCTCGATGTCCCGCCAAAGACGGCGGATCTTCTCGCAGTCCCAAAAGACGTGCTCTATAGTTTCAAGATGGTCACTACAAAAGGAACAGAAGTCATTATCTTGAATGCCATTTTTTTTCAGATAGCAATTTGTTGCCAGTATTCTGTTGTTAATACGAAATTGTAAGTATTGTAACACTGAGCAGCAGGTGGTTTTGAATGGGAGTTGATAAACCTCGTTCCATTTAATTTCCTGTATATTCATTATCGATTCCCATCTAACTTGTGAACTGGGTCTTGTAGACTTGGATATAAGAACATTATACATATCTTTACTACCTTTGGTTGATTTTGAAAGGATGTGTAGATCAAATGGAACATACGGTCGTACAGTAGTAATTTTTGTTTTTACATCGGTTATTAATCTTTTTTTCATTGATTCGATTGCCGAAATTACTCCATGGTATTCCAGAAAATTTGTTTTAATGTTATAAATATCGATAAATTCTTCCAGGGAGAAGTAGGGTTTGTTCTCTTTCTCAATATTGATAAGATCCATGACGCATTTCACATCTTTTTCATACCAGTGCCGGTAATACACCGGCGTGTTGTTCACCATAATATCATCGTTCTTCCATATGTTTACATTTGCTATTTCGTGTATATATTTGGGTTTATTTTTCTGTGTGACCTTGCTCCATGCGCCCAACATATCCCTCCAGAATACATTATTACATCTATTCATCAAAGTAGGCACAAAGTTGGCTCCTAAGTCGCCCTGATACTCAAGACCATCTACAGTACAGTGCAGAAAAGACTTCACACTAGTCGCGATGAAATAAAAACAAAAATACGTGTCAGGCGCACCTACTTGTTCAGGGCTCCGCGTTAAAAACGCCAGAAAGAAGAAACACTTTTTCTACTGCCTCGCGTCAAAAACGCGCCCACCAAAAAGTTCCAGTCGCGTTCTAAAGATCGAGCGCGAGTACCAGGAACGTCCTTCTGTTAGTTCTGACGCGTTTTTTTATAACTGGTGAAAACGCGACCATGTTTTATGCAAATCGGTTAAAAGCGCCATCGGTGTGACAGAGCTTGTATTGTTAAATAAATTATGATTCGCGGAGAACAGTAATTGTCGGTGAACGCTCGTTCGGACACGTGGATCGTTCATAGCGCAATTGAATTTATTGCCATAGAAAGGACTCCACTGAGCAGTTTCATTAAAATTACGCATTCTGGTCAAATTGATTACCGTACCTTGAATCTGGAGTCTATATAAATGTATTTTGTACGATATTTATAAAATTTATCTGCCAGTGTCCGCATTTTATTTTCCTGCATATATCACGCTATACTGTGGTATCACTTTTCATTACACGGAAGGATTTCCAACTTCAAGAAAATAACGAAGATCGTCAATAATGGTCAATATCACAGAGATATGTGTTTCTTCTTCCTACTACAATCAATTTTATATTAGATCCAAAAACATAATTTTGTATGCTCTGAATTGGAATGAAATCTTTCGGGACGTCTGAGCGAAGAAGTGCTCTCGCCGGGCCGCTCTCGCCAAGGTCCGCGTGCTGCCACAGCAACAATAACAGCAGGAAACTCTTCGGTCTTCAATTTCGCATTCCGGTTTTCTCGTGCAAAAATGAAGGCTTTATGGAAGAATTTCTTTCGTTCAACTCTAGATTCTTTTTGCGTTCCACAATGTAACCTGTTATGGAGGTGACTATAAAACTGCTGATAAGTTTTGGCGGGATCTGTTGTAATCCATTTCCATAAAGACATCTTTGTACTCGATCTAGTGTTTCGTATTCAGAGGCGAATGATATCCCTTCTGATTGAAAATTCCCATACGGATTTCGCGGCCCATCCCTTCCACTTTTTTTGATTGAAATTGTAGTTTAAGGGCCGCTTCCCATACGGATTTCGCGGCCCATCAACTCAATGTTTTATTTAAATTTCACGGTACATTTCTTTGTTAATTTGAGATCTTTTGCAGCGCTAGGTATTAAAATAAATAATTAAATAATGAATAACAATAACAATGAGGAAATATAAATACTAGTAGAGAAGAGTCGCTATGTACAAGTCGTTAAGTCTGTAATTGGTTTTTATACTGGAAAATATTTGTTATAATCGCGTGGATGATTCCTTTGTCTCGGTACCCCATAGTACGCACAAAGCCGTCCAGAAAAAACTGGGAGGACCAGGGCGTTTTCAGGATTCTTCGAGACGACTTCCCTAACGACGCCCTTGGGAACAGGGTGGGTCCTTCCAGAAATCTGTGCCTGTAACAATTGCTTGGAGTGTGTAGTGGGGTACAGAACGGCAGGTCTACGTCCTATATTACGTGAAAGTCAAAGGATCATATTCTGTGTTGAGGTGTCCGTTCGGTAACATCTAAGTGGTAGCGTGTCCGGTGTGGTCTAGGGTCGAGTATTCTGATTCTGGGTGTTCTTGCTATGCGGCGTTGTCACTCAAGGCGCTGTAGGTATTCTTGTAATCGTCATCCGTCTTCTGTTTCAGGTCTTGTCCAACTCGTCTGTGGTCTTCGGTGTGCCTGTATCATATGAAATAGAAGGCTTGTAGTCATTCTTGTTTTCTATTGTTTTTCGATGCAATAATTTGATATATCTTCCTCCCAACAACAGGCACGCCCCGAATGTCAGTCACATAATATGAATAGCAATATATAATTAAGACAGCAAATAGATAAACAAATGAATAAATAACTAAACATTTCGATAGATTCAGTACTAGGTGAATACACAAATAAACGGCACAGTATTATTTCTGTATGCATTATCGTTTGATGGCCATAAGGAATTTGTAGGACAATGAGATAGACGGCCCTCAATATCAAGGTAACTCCGCCATCACCATTTCCTATATTTTATGCCGAATACCGCTCGCTATATGCGATTTGGCCGTGCTAATGTTGTCATGAATTCAATTAGATTTGGCCATCGTTTGTTTTGTAGGACAGTGGAACAGACGGCCCTCAATATCAAGGTAACTCCGTTGTTGCCATGCCTATTTTATTTCTAAATGTGTCTGTGACATTTTGGCCGGATGTTATGTATGGATAGTTTATTATGGCCATAATGTTTTGTATGGCTATGGTGCACACGGCCCTCAATATCAAGGTATCTCCGATGCAACCATACCATTTGTTTAAGTCAGAAGAATGATTTGGCCTCTATCAAATCGTGTCACAGTACTTGGTGTACTAGTAGTTGATTATGTGGAAAAAAAAAAAAAAAAAAAAAAAAAAAAGCTGACTGCGCATGTACGGCGGTAGTATTATATACTGGAGTAATAACCAGCAGTTTTGATAAAATTTATCAAGGACTTGAATACCTGATTTCTAATGGGGGGCTTAGGGTTTAATAACGCTGGTAATGTTAAGGCAGTGTTGAATTTTTTTAATTCGTTTCTAAGTGCCACACGTTGTTGGTTGTGGATTGGGCATTCAAGTAGCACGTGTTCTATTGTTTCTTCTACATTGTTGCATGCGGTACAGAGTGGTGAGGTGTTTTCAGAAGCATGGACAGATGTGATTTAAGTCCGGTTTTGCCTAGTCTTAATCTGGTGATTATGCGGTCATCTCGTTTATTGTCTAACTGGAGTCCCTGGGCTTGTCTTTTATCTCCATCAAGGATCTTATGTAACCACCGTCCACGTTCTTCTTCGTTCCATTCCTTTTGCCACTTGCTATCTATTTTGCGTCTAATGATAGTGTTGAGTTCTTTATATCCTAATCCTATTGGCACATCGTGTGTAGTTTTAGCAAGACTGTCTTTGGCAGTTTTGTCGGCTGCTTCGTTACCTCTGATGTTGACATGCGCGGGGACCCATGCTAAGATGGCGTCTATACCCTCGTTGTGTATTTGTGTACATATACATTCTATTTTGTGTATGAGATCAGGTCTACTGTCAGATATAGAATTTTTGATTGATGTGAGTCCACTAAGGGAGTCACTGAGTATCACCGCACGGATTGGTTTGTGCTCGATGATCCATTCGAGAGCCTTAATTATAGCAATCAGTTCACTAGTGTATACAGACATATTGTCTGGTAGTTTGAAACCATTTTGTATGTTGAGCTCAGGTATAACAAAAGCTGATCCTGTGTTATTACTTGTGTTTTTCGATCCGTCTGTATAGATTTTTAAGTAATTTTTCCAGTTTTGGTTGATATATTCAAGGGCGGTGGCTCTTATAAAGTCTGGGTTGTCCTTCTTTGTGAGGTAGTCGTGAATACTTGTGTCCACGTGGGGCGACTCTAATTCCCAGGGTGGTGTAATGATTTTGTCTGTGTCGCAGATGTGTGCGATGGGAATTTCGTGCTCTTGGAATAGGTTATTTACGGTATAGCCGAGGGGGGCGGAGTCTTTTTCCCAGTTTTTCTTTAAATATTCATATTCACTGTTATCTTCAAACATTTTGTGGCATGGGTGATTATCGCCCTTAGCTCTAGTTTTTCCTGCATATTTCAGGGACAGTTCCTCTCGTCTTAAACGAAGAGGTTTCTCATTGGTTTCTATTTGAAGACTACATAAGGCGGTTCCCTTGAAGGCTCCAGTAGCTATTTTTAGAGCAGAATATTGGATGCTGTCTATTCTTTTTAGTTGTGTTTTACATGCTGATTGGTATGCGATGGACCCGTAATCTATTTTTGACCTGATTAAGGTTTGGTATAATTTTATCAGACTATATTTACTCGCTCCCCAGTTTGTCCCAGACACACACCTCATGAGGTTCAGGTCTTTATTGCACCAGAGGACTAGTTGGTCGATGTGGTCTTTCCACGTGAGTTTTCTGTCAAAGATCATACCTAGGTATTTAACACTATTTCTGAATTCAATTTTCTGACCTCCTAGTGTTAGATTAACGTCAATGTGTTTATTGTTTGAAAATATAATGCCCGTTGTTTTTAGGGCGGAAAATTTGAAGCCCCATTTATCCGCCCAGCCGCTAATTGTATCTAGTGTATTTTGCATTATACCTGTCAATTTGTTTATGGAACGTGCGGTTTTCCAGAGGGCAGAATCGTCAGCAAATAGAGACTGTTCTACTTCTGGGTGTTTGGTGTCAATTTCATTGGCTAGGCCATTGATGAGGATGTTAAAAAGGGTGGGGCTTATGACGCTTCCCTGAGGGGTACCGTTGTCTAATTCATGGTCGGTGGATAGGGTGTTTCCTATGCGAACTTTAAAATTTCTATTGTTTAGGAAGTTTTTTATCCAGTGTTGCATTCTCCCCTTAATTCCAAGTTTGCTTAATTGAATAATTATGCCGTCCTGCCATACAAGGTCAAATGCTTTTTCTATGTCTAGGAAGATACCTAATGTGTACTGATGTTTGGCATTCCCCTTTTTTATTGAGTGTTGTAACCTGGCTATATGGTCTAATGTACTTCTGTTCTTACGAAAGCCGCTTTGGGTTTTGTTTAATAAGTTATTGTTTTCCATATGAAATTCCAGTCTATTTTTTACCATGGTTTCCATTATTTTGCATAGATTTGAAGTGAGAGAAATTGGGCGGTAAGAGTTGCTGTCTGATGGATCTTTACCTGGTTTTGGGATTGGGATAACGATAGATGTTTTCCATTTACTTGGAAGTTGTTTGCTCTGCCAGCTGACATTAATTAGTTTCAAAATTAGTTTCTGTGTTCTATTTGGTAGGTGTTTAAGGATCGTGTATCCTAGTTTGTCTTCACCAGGTGAGCTCTCTTTTTTACAGTGTATAGCTTTGCGGTATTCATTAATGTTGAAGTCTGCATTGAGATAGTTTTCTAAATGATCGTCCAAATCGTTTTCTATCGTTGTTTCCTCCTTAATTTTTCTGAATTCTGGTTTCAGGTTGCTATCGCTACTGTTCGAAGCGAAAGATTCGGCGAGGTGTTCCGCCTTTTCCTTGTTCGTTTTTTTAGTTTTGTTCAGTACAGGGACTGTGTTTGTTAACTTTCCTTGTATATTTTTTATTTTGTTCCATACTTTTTTTGAATTGGTTTTGGTATCTATAGTGTTGCAAAAGTCTTCCCAGCATTTGGATTTAGCTTCTTTGACACTTTTTTCAGCTATGATTTTGAGTTCCTTGTAGTTCGCGTGATCACTTTGGAGCCTACTTTTTTTTAATTTTCTTAGTGCCTTCTTTTTGGCCGCAATATTCTTTGCACACTCTGGGTTCCACCAGGGTACCGGGTTTTTGTTGTGGCGCTGTTGTGATATCGGAATATATTTTTGTGCTATTTTTAGTAGTGAATTTGTAATGTTTTCATTAAACATCTCTGGATCGGAATTGAATATCTCGTCATAATTTAGGCTTTGACAGTCTTTCTGGAAGCTTTTCCAGTCGGCTTTGGAGTACTGAAATTTTGGAGGAGCGTCTGTCCTTTCAGAGTCCGGTTTTATACTAATTTTCGTCAGAATGGCGAAGTGGTCGCTGTCAAGCGTGTCGG